>CAUYPK010122227.1:0-76975 GCA_963574355.1 Loris lydekkerianus
TCCCAGTAGTGTATTTTTGAAGCTGCTTCAATTGCCCAGGGATTCCTCCTCATAAAATACTTGCCCAGACCGATTTGTTCAGGGGTTTTCCCTGCACTCTCTTCTAGTATTTTTATAGTTTCATGCCTTAAGTTGAAATCTTTAATACAGTGACAGTCTATCTTCGTTAATGGTGAAAGATGTGGGTCCAGTTTCAGTCTTCTACAGGTTGCCAGCCAGTTCACCCAGCACCATTTGTTAAATAGGGAATCTTTTCCCTATTGAATGTTTTTAATTGGCTTGTAAAGATCAAATAACGGTAAGTAGTTGGATTCATCTCTTGGTTCTCTATTCTGTTCCAGGTATCTACTTCTCAGTTTTTGTGCCAGTACCATGCTGTTTTGATCACTATTGATTTATAGTATAGTCTAAGGTCTGGTAGCGTGATTCCTCCTGCTTTGTTTTTATTTCTGAGTAATGTCTTGGCTATTTGAGGTTTTTTCTGATTCCATATAAAACAAAATATTATTTTTTCAAGATCTTTAAAGTATGACAGTGGAGCTTTTATAGGGATTGCATACATGTGAAACTTAGTGAATGTAGAATATAAATGTCTTAACACAATAACTAAGAAAATGCCAGGAAGGCTATGTTAACCAATGTGATGAAAATATGTGTATGGTGCCCCATAATCACATTAATGTACATAGCTATGATTTAATTAAAAAAAAAATAGCCAGGCGTTGTTGCCGGTGCCTGTAGTCCCAGCTACTCAGGAAGCTGAGGCAGGAGGATTGCCTACGCCCAAGAGCTGGAGGTTGCTGTGAGCTGTGATGCTACAGCACTCTACTGAGGGTGACAAAGTGTGACTCTGTCTCAAAAAAAAAAAAGACTTTTAAAGCCCTACATATTGAGAATTATTTCAGAAAAATTTATTTACAATAAAATGTAATACTATAATGATTAAGTTTCTTATCAGACTGGCTATATTTGGTTAAAATGGACTTTTAATTTTTTTCCATTTGGGGGAGTTTTCTTTTTTCTCTCTTTGCATTTTAGAGTACATATGAGCTAAGCCAGTCATGTTTACATTCAAGCAAATATGTTCCATAAACAAATATTCATGATATCTTCTTGCTATTTGGTTATTATCTAAAGTTTTTGTTTTATACTTGTCTTTTTGATTTTTTTATATATTTTATGTAAGAGCATAGTGAATTCTTATAATTTTATGTTTCCATAGCAATTAATTTTGAATATGGTTTTGATTTTCTTTCTTTCTTTTTTTTTTTAGAGACAGAGTCTCACTTTGTCACCCTCGGTAGAGTACTGTGGTGTCTCAGCTCACAGCAACCTCCAGCTCTCGGCCTTAAGTGATTCTCTTGCCTCAGCCTCCCAATTAGCTGGAACTACAGGCACCTGCCACAATGTCCGGCTATTTCTTTGTTGCAGTTTGTCTGGGCCCGGGTTGAACCCACCACCCTCAGTATATGGGGCCGGCGCCCTACTCACTGAGCCACAGGCGCCACTCCGGTTCTGGTTTTCTCTTAGCAAAGCAGGGCTCAGTCACCCTGGACACAGTTTCCAGTTGTATATCACGCATAAAGGGTTCAAGTTGACAGCCAAGTAGAGGACCTCCATGGTAGCTCTCCTCCCGGCAGACTGGGCTCCCTGCTTCCCCACTGCTGCCTGTGAGCGACCATTTGGCATCTACCTGTGAACTAAGTGAACCAAGCTCAAGGCCCTGGTGTACACTCATACCTGCCTTGTGTTTTCTCCTCTGCATGACTCTCTGTTCCTGTCTTATATAACCTGGGGAAAGAGGACAGCCTTCCTGCACCTTGGTGCCAGGATCTGAAATCAGAATATTTGAACTTACTTCTCACTGTGGTCATGTATTGAATGTACAGCTTGCACATTGAAAAACCAGGGACTTCCGCAGGCCAGGATTTCCCCTAGGATGCCAGGGGAACACAAAATCAGACTCCTAGTTCCTCAGCAATGCTCATAAATTGGAAATGGGCCAGACAGAAGCTACATAGTAAGTATCAACATCTTTGCTATGTGAGGGACCTTCCCCCACCCCTGCTCATGAATCAACTATGCTCTAGGCCTTCTAGCAAGTGCGAGGAAGAGCCTGTGACAGACACACTATAAACACTAGTGTCCGACACCCCTTCATTTTCCATTAGGCACGAGCTGCTGGCTGCTCTGATATCAGATCGTTAATTTAACTACGGCTCTCAAAACTAAGAGTTAGTGGACTACTCAGGAAAATTTTACAAAAGAGTGTTACACAAATGTAATGCTATTCTTTTGGGAAAATTATGGTTCAGGAGAGAAACTTATCTTCATATGTTTATCTGCATGAAAACATATATTAAAATCAGGTACATCTTAAAGAAGTATTTATATTTTCCTGTTTGACTTAGTTGCTAATAAAACTAATAAGCCAAACACACACTACACCAGGTGTTCGTAACTCTGGGACACAGAGAGCCTGTCTGTCAACACTAAATGGAGAATGAGTCTCTCATAAAGAAAGACAACTAGACCTCCCCAAATCCAAACCATAAAAGGGTCATATAAAAACTCCAAGTATTTCAAACTTCAGAAAGCCCTTTCAAGAAATAACCTGTTATGAGGAAAAACAACATGCCCGTACGTTGTCTGTATTTTTTGGCAGTAGTTTAAAAGTATTATAGGCCAAAAAAGTTACAAACACACATTTATTTCATGTTCTCACTGTGTTTGATACTAGAAAATGAGTAAGATGCTGTCCGCGGTGAGCTAGGCGATGTTAATCTATAAATACAAAGACATTATCGTGCTTCTAAGAAAAATAAATACTTGATATTTTCTTTTGGAATACTAACATTTTCTATTCCTTAGAAGTTCCAAATCTTATCTTTTCAATTATTAGATATGACATTTTAAAAATTATGGAAAAGGAAAAGAACAAGGCATTTATCCTTTTTTTTGCGTTTAGGAACAGATGGTGAGGAAAGTGCTCTGAGAGTGACGTAGTGGGGGGGGGGAAAGAGATGTGCTATGAATCCTCTAGTTACATGTACCAGCACCGACTTCTAGCTGCTGATATAATAAGGTCTGATGTGATGTGACAAGAAAAAAAATCCCCCCCAAATCAATAGGAATCTCTAGTTACATTTGGGAACGTGCTCTACGCAACCTTGAATTCCAGTGCACTTTCTCCTTATTTTTGGCCTATTAACGTTTTTCCAATTTGTGTTCATTTAACACTTCCTATTGCCTCAGAGTTGAATGAGTTGACAAATTAAACACAGGTCAAGTTAAAAATAGAATTACAATGCAAAATTACAAATTCCATCTCATTCTAGATCAAAGAGTTTCTCATTTTATTAGATTGATACGTGATCAATCTCAAGGCTATTGTGCTATAAGACAGTACTTACATTGAATTTCTGTTAGCTCAAATTTTTAAAAGAGAAAGATAGCCAATATTTAAATATTTTTCAAGAAAATAGCAACAAAAATTTTATTATTTGACTAATAGTTTGTAAATATTTTCCATATATATCAACCATATGAATATAATACAAAATGGTAACTGTATATTTATGACTCCTTTGAAAAATTAATTATAGCTTGTTTCAACCTTTGTTACTAACTGCATAACAGCAAAAATAGGCTAATACAAAAGTAAATATAAAAATATCTTCAGAAAATAATATTGTAATGTAACCAACGTTTGTTGCCAAAAAAGTAGAAAAAAAAATGAAAGTATATTTAAAATAGTATTCATTATAACACAAAGAATAAAATAACTATGAGTTTATGCTTGTATAAATTAACAATATTTAAATGTATGAACTAATAATAGAGAAGAGATACCCCTTCTGAAAAAATTGGAATAAATGAACGCATAAGGAATGAGAGAACAACATTAGAAGGTCACAGTAATAATCACTGTAGGCTTGATCCACTGATGACTGCTAAAATTTTTTCTGGGTAAAATTTTAGAGACAAATGAGGTATTTGTATAACCTAGCCAATCTCCATCTGAATATTTATTAATTGCTATGGTGATTTTAGCATACATCCAACATTCTTTGATTATTCTCCCTTCAAGAGGTGGAGCTGAAGTTCTTCTTGAGTGCTGGTGGGATAGAGGAACTGGGCTCTCATGAATTGTGTACGGAAAGGGGAAAGAGGTAAATTTACAGGGCAGAAGATGTGTAGACATCACTTTAATCAAGTGACTAAGATCAATATCATATATATATGTGATTAGACAGATTGACGCTGTCATTCTGAGATATAATGTGGTGAGAAAGGTGCATTACCTCTCTGATATTTTTGCTTCAAACACATAACTTTCATGTAACCATAGAAAATTGAAAAACTCAACATAGAGACAGTTTAAAAGATATCTGACCAGTTTTAAAAGTGTTTTCATCATGAAATGAAAGGAAAGACTGAGTTACTGGTACAGATTACAAGAAACTGAGCAATCACATCAACTAAATGCAGTATAGTGTCCTGGACTGGATTCCAGAATAGCCAGTGAGTGAAAATGGGAGAGGTCAGAATAAACTCTGTAGTTTAATTGATAGTATTGCACCAGTATTTACTTATTTTGCTTATTACACCATTCCTATGTAAGATTTTAAAATTAGGGGAAACTGTGAATGATATTTAAAACTCTTATCATTTCTAATCTTTTGTAACTTTAACATTTCAAAGTAAATAAGTTTAAAAAAGAATATTCAGAATCATTGATGTTATATGAAAAACTATTTAATTCTGTAGTTGCATGGGTATTATTATTTTTCTGCTGTATTTTCCTATATCCTGCCTATTATAATCGTCTGGTCCGTGCCCTCTTCCTGGTGGTGTACAGTGTCTTGTACAATTTCTGATTCATAAACACACTCTGTATTTACTTAATGAATTTTTAACTGTGAGCATATGAAATCCATTTCTAAGTAATTAGAAAGAATTCATATTAAGCTTATTACATTTTATGTTGTACTAAATATTAAATTTCGTTCATTTAATTCAGAGGAATAAGGAGAGAAGTTATCAAAAAGTAAAATGAACTCCCTTAGTTTACTAAGTTGACTCAACTTTATTCTTCATATTGTGTTTCACACAAAAAATAATGTGAGAAAGATGTTTTTCTGTAATTTAGAAAAATAAGATCTTTTGTTTTTCATACTATCTAATTATTTTATTAAAGTATAACACACTGTGTTAGAAACTGTGTATCATGCACTTACTATTTCAACATCATAATAAACTTTCCTACATGTGGTTTTCTTTTTTTTTCTCAATTTGGGGAAAACTAATCAAAGTCTTTCAATATCAATCCCTAATCCTCTAGGCACTTCTAACAACTCATTAGATGGTAACATTGAAATTTTAATTATTTCCAAACCTATTGAGTCCTGTTAAGATGATTTTTATAAAAACCACATGACAATGTACCAATTGTCCTGAGGATGGATGTTCATTAGTTTGAGTGAATGAAATTGTTTAACAGAATATTGACTCTTGCCTCAAAAGCAATCTCACAAAAGAGATAAGGAAATTTCTACATATATTCTTAATTTCTAAGAAAATTATATGCAATTATAACAAAATATTACATTTTATTTCATAAATAATAAACATTAATATTTTCTATACTTTTTGAAATTTTATGTATAACTTTTTTTAATTGTTGGGGATTCATTGAGGGTACAAGAAACCAGGTTACACTACTGCATTTGTTAGGTAAAGTTCCTCTTTTATGTATACATTTTTAAGTACAGGTAATAGCTTAGTCTTTTCTTCAATAGTTTCTATATTCCAGGGACTGTACTTCCTTCATGTATTGTTATATTGTTATAACAATTTGTTGTTATTTGTAATGGAAATAGATTTCCACACAATATAAAAAATTGATTTGTGAAAAGAAAAGCCTCCATTTTCATTTGTATGAAAATATAGAAAAGCAAAAATTTATGAGAAGCACATATATTAGTTTTCCAGTACTTATAAAACACACATTGATGATGATAATGATTTTGATGATTATGGTGATGATGATTTTAAAATGTGGTAATGATAGCTAACCTTGATTTCTAAATTATGAAATATCAAAACACATATGAGATAAAGGATTTATCTCTCTTTTTATGGATAAAGAAGAGCAAAATGCAGTAATTTTTCTGAATTCATAAAACAAAGATGCAAACTTATCCTAGAATTTGATTCTAAAAAAGTTTGCCTGATGTTCTAGGCATGTGTATTTTATACAATGCCATATTTTCTACATTTTACTCTAGGTAGTGCAGATGCCCTCCACTAGCATAGAATATCTAGTCAATAAATATTTGTTGATGAACCAATGATCCAGTGAGACACCTTGGCTTTATGGCATTATTGATTATGTTAATTGGAGCAAATCCTAGAGAGGATTGTTAAAAGGGGATTCTTGATGAAAGATACAAATCTCAATGTGGGGGTTTGCTGGTGAGGTTGCAGACATTCAATCAGTAATATCTTCAGGCTGGAAAAATTTTTCTTTATGACAAAGAAAAACAAGATAGAGTCATGAACTGAAACTTTCTCACTACTGGAACAAGTTATTTTCTTACTGTATTTAGGTATTTACTTTCCTCTTTCTTAAAAAAAAAGTGCTGAGTATTTATTTTGTACAAATAGTTGAGAAATAACTTTTGCATGTTGTATCAGTATGTAGGGAAAGAGATTCTATTTAAAGACCCACAGAGACTCTAGTACATTTCCACTGGTAACGCTTATGCCCCATAAAGGTTTAGCTGCCTTGACATTTTATAAAAATATGGAAGCTTTTTATAGATTTGAAAATGGGAACCTAGTCACATATCCTTACAAAGCATACCCAGTAAACTCTCCAGATAACATAGCCAGTCATTGAATTTATCTGCCTCTTCCCTTATTCTTGTAACAAGTTTCCCCAGTACGTTTCTCCCATGGACATTCATAAAAAAATGGCCACTTACCAAAACAAAGCAAAACAAACAAACAAAAATACCTGTGTTACGATGGATCCCTGTAGAAATTAGGTCAAAGTACAGTAGTAAAAGTTGCTTGTTAGAAAGCAAAGATTAGCTAGTAGCAAACTTGTAAGAGCAAGATCATGAATTCTGAGCAATCATTTCTTTATCACATATTGTGACGAATTTCTCTTCCAGGACAGTTTTCCATAATTCTTTCATCTTTCCCCAGGATCAAAGCCTAGAAGAAAGGCAGAGAAGAGGAGAGTAAGTTCAATTCCCCTATATCTGACGACAGTGTGATGAGGCAGCCTGATTCTGGAGAAAGTACACAGGTTCAAAGTCAGATGTACCAGTCTCTGAATCCTAACTGAAGTCACTGCCTTAAGCAAGATTGTTTTTGTCTTTTTTAAATTTCAGGTTAATGTGAGGGTACAAACAACCTGGTCACAATATTTGAATTTGTTAGGTATAGTGCCTCTTGCAGTTGTGTCCTATACCCAAAAGGTATGCCATACACCCCTAAGTTGTGCTCAGTAAGTGAAAACACCCTAAATCCTCCTGTTATCCCCCTCCCTCGTTCCTTCTTTCCCCAATTTGAATTGAAGTGAGTTTTTCTCCTATGTGTGCATGAATTGGATAGTCTACTGGTTTAATAATAGTATTGAGTGCATTGGATACTTGCTTTCCCATTCTTGTGACACTTTACTGAGAAGAATGTATTTCAGCTCCATCCAGGTTAATACAAAAAATGTAAAGTCTCCATCATTTCTTATGGCTGAATAATACTCCATGGTGTACATATACCACAGTTTGTTGATCCACCCCTGAGTCGATGGGCATTTGGGTTGTTTCCTCATCTTGGTGGATGTAAATTGATCTGCGATAAACAATCTAGTGCGTATGTCTTTATGATGAAAGGATTTCTTTTTTACTTCTGGGTAGATGCCTAGTAGTGGGATTGCACTGGTCAAATGGGAGATCTAATTTGAGTTCTTTAAGGAGTCTCCTTATTTCTTTCCAAAGAGGATGTCTTAGTTTGCAGTCCCACCAACAGTGTAAAAGTGCTCCCCTCTCTCCACTTAAGCAAAATTCTTAATTGTTAAGTTTCCAAAACTATTGCAAGTCATTCTAACTGCAAACATGATGGGAAATTCATGAAAAGGACATGAGGTTTTTCCAAGAAATAGAAAATATCGAATAGTAACGAATCAAAAAGTGAAAAAAAAGTGGATGCAATTTTATAACCTCCATTCATTTATCTACCATTGATCTAAAATAGTTTGTACTCATTTTTCACATGTCTCATAAATTGTTGAGCAAGGTCATACAGTTGATTACACGTGTTTATACACTTACCCATTTGCAGTTAGGTGAATAAAAGTTTAAATTTACTTCACATTGAATGAAAACATGCCTTCTGGGGTTCTGTTAAAGTAAGTGCATAGTCTATGCAAACTCTCTAAAAGAAGCTTACTGCATTTGCTATATTAGCTGTTCAGAAAATAAGTCTTTCCTTATGTATAAAAATTACCCAAATTAATATTATCCAACTGTTTCAACTATTACATTATTTCAGTACAGATGACAATTTCTTCATGCCTCATGTTATCAATCCCCCTTCTGATGTAACAGAATACCATAGGAGGCATGGATAACAAAGCACAGAAATGTCTTTATTATAGTCATGGACTCCGTGAAATCCAAGATGATAATAATGGGCGAGTCGGAGCCAGGCGTTGCCTGTTTCCTGGTTTTTAGAGGGCTGTCTTTCCTCTGTGTCTTCACAGGGTTACATTTTTAAGGCCACTTGTCCCAGTCACGAAGGCTCTACCCCATGATATAATCACCTCCTAAAGGCTCTGTCACTCAACATCATCACATGGGGACTAGTTTTCCATCTACGAATTTCAGGGAGATACATTCAGTCTATAGGATTTCTGTACGATATGACTTTGACTCTCTTTTTATTAAAGGTAAAATGTGATTCTTTACCACCTAAATGTGGCATTGGCCTTTGCCTTGATTTTGACAACCGCTGATAGCAAATAGGATACACACATGGACTTGAAATGTTCTTTTGCACTGGTCCTGGGGTTTGCTTTGTGATGTAAACTCTTCTTTCCCCACATGAACTTGACTGTGTTCAAAAGATGAGAGAGGTCTTAGTCTTCAGAGACCTATTCCAGCTCCCATTGTCCATAAACATGTGACTGAGTTACCTGGGGCCATCCAGCCTCAGCTGACCTGGACCAAGCCTGAAAAAAACACCAGAGCAGCACACAACATCATGAGGAAATAACATCTGTGCTTTATCCTGCTTGGTGTTCGAGAATGTTGCCAAGCGTAATGAGTTAATTGACACAGAGATGGGAAGTGGGGCACTACATTAAAAAAATTTCTAAACCATATGTCATTTGATTTGGAATGGGTGGCTGGTAAAGGCTGGAAAAACAGTGAGAACTCTCTTAGAAAAGCTTGAATGGTGAGAAATCTATGAGTAGATTCTGGAAAGGTAATGAGGAAACACCCAAATAGCATAAAAATATGGTGTGTTATATGTAATAGTGAATCAAATAGAAAATTTTCTCCTGTTGTAACATGGAAAATGGAAAAACATCTCTGATGGACTTGTAGATCTGGTGAAGGCTATTTCTAGGCATAATATTGAAATTTTCTTCTGTATTTTGTTTGATGTATATAATAAGGTATGATGAGAGAGAAATGAGCAAAAAAAAAAATCAGTTATAAACAGAACTTAGAGGAAATATAGAGGAATCAGAGTGTCTTTGCTTGAAGAGTAAAAATTCTTTTCTATTACCATTTTATTAGAGATCAAAATATTCTTAAGGCAAGATAGCATGAGATAAAGATCAAATCCAAGGGGTGGCTGTAAGTCTTTCTAAAAATATTTGTGAAAGATTTATTAGGGGTAACTTGTAGACCCCACAAGAGCTTCCACGAATGAGAAGAGCTGTTCTAGTAACCTGATACTTGTATCAAACTAGACTTGAAAATAATTTATCCATAAGGTACTTAAGAAATATGTATGCATGTTTGGTTTAGGGGAAAAATGAAAAGAATCGTAGAGAAGAGAGATAGGACATAAAATATAGATGATAGATAGACCTATAAAAATTCTTATTTTAAAAGAGAAATAAGTAAAATGGAAACACATGATTAAATCTTAGAATAATTCTGGAGCCACGTTATGGGAAGGCTAGGTTTCAGTTATCTCCTGGTAAGTAACGCATAACCTTAAAGCTTAGAGGTTTAAAACATCTGTTTTATTTTGTTCATCATTTTGTGGGATAGATACTTAACGTAAGAGTTGGGCTGGAAGTTCTCACTTAGAGTCTCTCATGGAATTAAAGTCAGGGATGAAAATTTAACAGTTTTGGACATTCAGAGTGGCCATCACAATTGCCTTGTCTTTCTTTTTTTGATAGTAAAATAATTTTATTTAGTTTCTTATTTTAATAAAGGTAGCATGTCACATATAAATTGACCCGTCGTGATCACAGTGTGTGTCTTGCCAAGGAACACATCCTGGTTGTTTATCTGGTTGCTCCCATTGGCTATCGTCTTGGAGCTCATAAGGTGCTGTCTACTGAAGCTCCTAGAGATGACCCCTCGGCATAGCAGTTCCAGAGTTGTCAGACTTGTTACATGAAAACTCAGTATTTCAATGTAGGGTGTTCCAAGAGCACTAGGAAGATGAATGGCGTATTCTGGTCTGGACTCAGTGTACATTTCTTCAGCCATCACAGTATACGTTCTTACGGTGTACACTGCCTTTCATAGTGAGATGAAAAGCCTTTTTCCAGGTCAGGGCTGCTATTCTTACATATCCCACATAAGCATTTGATCATCTATGTGCAGACCTCAATTCTGCTCCCCTGCTCATTCATTTAATCTTTACAAAAATATCACACTGTCTTGACTAATCTTATTGAAAACTACCAGAGCGACATGCATGAGGAAATAATATCTGTGCTTTAACCTGCTTTGTGTAAGAGAATGTTGCTGAGTGTCATGAGTTAATTGACACAGAGATGGGAAAATTTTTTTCAAGAAAAATTTACTGATGTGTGTGGTGTTATTACTTCCATCTCTGTTAATGTCCAGCTACCAATGTGATGTCACTGAACACGCACTGGGAAAGTGATGTGCAGAATGAGCTCTCAGAATCCCATGCCTGCCAATTTTAGCACTGGTCATATCTGTGGATGTTTACCATAAAAGAAATGAAACAGAGATTTTGAGCTCTGCACATATAGGTCAATTGCTTATATGGGATATTTAAGAATAGCAACGCTGACCTAATTTTTCTTAAAAAAAAAAAAAAAAATCGAATAGCCTAAGTCAGTTAACTTTGCTTTTTACTTCAAAGTTGTTTTGGTATTCTAAGGTTTGTGCATTTTCATATGAATATTCGAATCAGCTTGTCAATTTCTACAAAAAAGCTGCTGAAATTTGGTTTGAGATGAATCCATAGATCATTCCTGAGAACTTAATTCTTAACATCATTGAGTCTCTCAAACAATGAACACAGCATATATCCCCATTGACTTAGAGCTTTTAACATCTATCTTAGCAGTTTACTGAATGTTTCGGCACACAGATAGTGCACATCTTTTGTCATATTTACCCTTAAATATTTCAATACTTTATAACGTAATTTTTAAAATTTAATTTCTGTTTATTTATTGCTAGTATATAGAAATACAATTGAATTTTTACATTGAGATAATAGACTAAAACTTTAATAATAGCTTGTATATGCTATAAGGACTTTCTGCATAGATGGTTATTAATGTACCTCTTATAAATCTTAGAGGCACAGAAAAGTGGGACACTGTTAGTAAATTTCTACAATTTAATAACTTGGCTCCTCACATTTTCTGGCCCTTGCCCAGAAGATCACAGATTGCACAGTGAGTTTTATGACCTCCAACAACTCTCTCTCTCTCCATTTATATATATTTTTGCGAAGAAAAATAATACTCCTGGAGTCCAGATTTTCTTTTATTTAGGTGATTTCCACAAAGGTCATTTTTTTGGTTCCAACCATTACTTTATAACAGCATTTTTCAAAGTGTGATGCAAGGATCCCGACAAATCTTTAAAATCCATTCTGGAGCCTGTGGGATCAAATTACCCTCATGTACAATACTAAGATGTTGTCTTTTATAACTCAATGCTTCAAAAACAGTAGAAAATTTCCACTGGCTATATAGCGTGATGTTGCAGCAGGTGGAATGCCTTATCACATATGAGAAGAATACAGCTTTTTTCTATTAAAGCATATGTTAAAGAAACTTGAGAAAATGTAAAGTGATACCTCTCTTCATTCTTAGTATTTTTTTTGGGGGGGGAGGGGAGTTTGTAAAATAGAGTCATTCCTCATAAAGACCAAAACATTTATGTTTACAGATAATAGATTCCTTATTATTGTTTTCAAATAAATTAATTTATATATTTAAAAAATTTCTGTTTTGTTTCTTTTATGGTAAATATCCACAGATATGACCAGTGCTAGAATTAGCTGGCATGGGCTTCTGAGCATTCATTCTGCACATCACTTTCCTAGTGCATGTTCAGTGACCCTGACATAGACAGAGATAGAAGTAATAACACCACACAAATCAGCAAATGCAACAAATTGGGTTTTATGCATCTCCTTCTCCTAGACCTTGTTGTTAAATATTCATCCCACCACTTCATCTGACTCCCATAATCAAAATGTCTTTCAGTTTCTACAACCAAAATCTTTAAGGACCATGGCTCCATAGCATCTGTCAAGCGATTGCTACCTAAAGTCAGTTTGGAAAATAATAACTTTTATTAACAGAATCTTCTCCTTTTCAATTTTCAAACCTCTTCAAAAAGTTTTAGAAATGGATGGAACACACACACGCGTTAATCCTAATTTTTCCTTGAATCTATGCATATTGAATTGACCAGACCAGGGAATTTCAAATACCAAGACTACAGTTCTTCCAATAAGAGTTTAAATGTTTAGAACAAAAACAAACAAAAAAGTATAAAACCAGTGTACTTCACTAAAAAATAAAATCTGTTCTGTTGAAGCTTTTCAGAGAATGCAGAATCTGCGTTTTCTTTGTTCTAACACAAATATAGGCAACTGATACATGCATTATATTAGAGTGGTGGGTGTTTTATAGAAAATAATCGTTGAGTAGAAGTTCAGAACTATGAGTGTTAGTTTTGGTCCCATCACCTACTAGAAATTTGAAGTAGACTACCAGTAGCTCAAGGGCATGGGTCAAGTTACCTTTGTCTTTATCGGGTATAAAATTGGGATAATTGCATTAATACTGTCCGAATCACCGAGCTGTTTCAAATACCAAATGAGAAAAATAGTATTGAAATATTCTGTATGTACAATAGTGCTTTCAAATATTAATATATGTATAAAGCTATTATAAAAACATATTGGAAAAGTTGAAATCATGTAAATATATCTTTAAAGAATTATGAAGGCAATATTACTCAAAGCTATTTATTAACACCTGAAAAATTTTTTGTTTTACAAATATAAACTTCAACTAGTATATTTAGTATGAAGTTTCTTTTCTTTAAAAATATAGAATATATATTCTGACTATTTCCTATATCCTTAAAAAAAAAACAAAATTATGAAGGATTATATAGCAATAAATGCCTATAGGCGTTAATACAAAAGTCAATTTATGGAATGATATATATCACTATATTTTTATTAGTAGTATGGAAAATATTTTTTCCATTACGGTAGTAATAAAAGACCAAAGATAAAGTTGTAATCAAATTGTCCTTATGTGCATGCTTTAAATGCAAGTATTTTACATTCAAATGGACATATAGGCATAGTTTAGATATTCCTTGAAACTAATACAGTTTTATTATCAGAAACTAGCACAGTGGTAGGAGATGATACATTCATTAAATATTGAATTCCAAGTTGTTGAACTTAGGAATGAGTCTGGAAATACTAATATATTATTACTTTTAAAATGGGGATTTTAAAGTATGGAACTTTATATTTTGAAGATAAACATGCATTTTAAAATGGTAAGCTAGGTTTACAACATTTTTCATAATAAAACTCATTTTTCATGGGATGACAGGGGAGGAAATTGAAATCTGCTGCTCATTTTATAGCTGAGCAAACTTCCAAGAGGTACATGTATTCATATATTTCATGTGCTTCCTTTTGCAAATAACTTGTTTAAACCCTCTGAAATTTAGCAATATGTATCAATAAATATGCTTCCTTTATGGAGTCATATAATTTATTGTGACTCACTTAAATATTGCCTAATTTTATACTCTTTTTTCCCCATCTGTATTTCTATTATAGCTCATTCAATTAATTTTTTAGCTGCTGTTAAAATCCTAGACAAAATATGAAATGCTGCCATAATTATAGTCCCAAGTATTTATTATTGGTACCAGATACATAAGACACTGATGCACAACAATAAATGTTTGGAATTATGAACATTCTTAAATTCCTTAGCCAATGGACATATGATAAAACATATTTTGCTAATCTTTGGACTCTGTCTTTTAATTATTACTTTTCATTTTCCTATAGGAAATAATTTAATTTGAAATGCACTGAAATGTAAATAATATAAAATATCTATTTATGTAGGTCAAATGAATCCTTTGAAACAATTTCAACCTCATATAATTACAAATATATTTATGTCCACACATATATTCATACACACATATATATATAAATACAACACATTTATTAACTAATTTTCACTGTAAATTTTCAGAAACATCTGATTTCCTAAATATAGCTCTTATGTAAGGTTTTTAGTATTAATACCTTTTATTGGTGGCATCTAAACATAACGTTTTGAGTAGGAAAATCTTTGATGAGAATAAATTATCGTAACTGAATTGCATCAATTTATTTTTCATACATTGTTTCCTTTTTATGTGATAGAGTCAAATTTTATCTTCATTTTATTAATTGATTTTCCACCTTCAGGAGTAAATGTGGTAATAGTCAAAAAAATTTACTTGAACCAGTTTGCATCATATTTATTTTTATGACAGTTTTCCAGGCATTATTATTTATACTCTATTTCTCAGCATTTCTGTGATGTCACATCATTGCTGCAAGTATTCCTACACTTTACTTGACTGGTTAGTATAGTAAATTCCTTTTTCCTCTTCCTTACCCTTTCGTACAATTGGTATTTGTGGTGCACACCTTACTGTGTGTATCCATTATAGATTATTCATTGTAGTATTAGTTTTTGTCCTTGTTAATCACTCTGCTAAGAGCAAAATCAAATCTATTGAAAACTCTTTATCATACATTTATCTGATTTTTTTTTCTAACTTCAAATAATACAACATCCCTGAAATTCTACTTTTGAATATTTGTTTTTATATTTTTCAAATTTATAATGAAGAGTTCTTATAAATAATATGCATTTTTCTAAGTGTACGTTCAGACTCTTCCAATAGCTTGGTCAAAATAACCTCTATAAATTATGGTCCCTATTTCTGGGTATTAAAATCAATAATACCACTTCTTTAACTGTGTTTAAGTGAAGTGTTTGTGATGTAGGTTGGCAGGCATCAGGTTCAGAATGTTTTATTGTTTATTTTCATTATCAATGTAGTATAAAAGCATACATATCTTTACATAGTAAAATGTAATGCCTTTAGACTTTATTTAGTGATGTTGAGAGTTATTTGATTAAAAAAAATCTAAGAAAAAGTCAGAGCTTTTCTTTTCTAAATTAGAAAACAAACATTAATTAATTTAATTATCTAATTGCTATGCTTTTACTAATTTCAAATTTACCTTGGGTTCCTACAGTATGTCCAATGTTTCACTTAGCACTGTTGAGGAATAAATAATGGTTGTCGGCTCCTCTGAGAAATCTACCAGGAAATTGAGGATATAATAAAGTAACACATTTCTTTTGGCAAAAGTTTTGATTTCCATATTTATTCAGAAATGACTATTCCTAGGCCAGAAATAATAGTCACCTAGAATAGTAATAGTAGTTACCTGCAAGATGTTAACTCATTTTTAGTATGACTATTTTACATAAATAAAAGAATATTCACAGATATTTGGAATCTCTCACTATATTATGATTAAGTTTAAATGTAATAAAATTATTTCATACATGTTATTACACAAAATATACTGTTTGCTATTCTACATTAATAAATTATGAACCAACAGCTAACAAAAAGCTTATACTTCAAACATTTTTCTTTTAGAAATACTTTGATTCATTTGTAAGAACTGTTCAACATAGAATTAGACTTTTTATTATAAATGTGCACTTTCTTTTGCATTAGAGATGAAAAGTGTCTCCTGATGTTTACTTTTTAATTTGAAAAAAAAAATCCATGATGAAAATTAACCATAATTTGGGGTAACATAGGTTGGCTTCTAAGTATGTCCCCCAAATTAAATTTTTTGAAGTACTAGAATTTCCTTAATGGGATTTTTAGTAACTGTTCCAAATTGATAACTGAAAGTGAAATTATGCTATAACTATGATTTTTTATCTGCTTGATCTAGGAAATTCACTGAACACGGCTGCATATGATACTTCACCTTAACTAGTAACTTGAATGCGTTCACAGCAGCCACTAAAAGACTATATTGGAGAGACGTCTCACAAAGAGTCCAGAGTGAGCCACATAGGGACTGTTTTGGGCTATCAGTTAAGTTGACTAAGGTAATGTCCCTAATTCTTAAAATGGACATGCTCCTTTTTCCAATCCTCTTACATGTCTTCCTGGTCTCATTGCTACTATAAAACATTACTAACAGAAAAACAGTGATACACTCTATTTTATAATTTCTATTACTAAACTACATAAAATGTGTGTACAGACATAATCTCTTCTCTGGGAGAGAGCTTTTATTTAAGCCCAATCAGTATCTCCAGAAAACCTCTTTTTTGGCAGTGCCATGATTCATTCGATTGCTCTGATTGTGCTGATGTTGTCATGTCTTCTCTCTTAATTATTTATTACCTCAAATCTCAAAATATACAAAACCAAACAACAGAGTATAATTAAAGTCCGTATTCCCATCATCCAGTCTCAACAATAATCAACTCCCAACCAATCTGATGTATTTTATCCCATCCCATTTTTTTCTTCATATTATTTCAGAGAAAATCCTGAGCATTACTTTTCAGTTGAAAAATATTTTGATGTATATCTCTGAATGAACAACATGAATGTTTGGAAGATAATTCTAATACCATTATAAGTTGTAAAATTCAATAATTTCTTATTTATATTAGATATCGAGTCAATGTTCAACTTTACAAATCTCTCAAACTGTTTTCTTTTTAAGAGGTTGGATTTTTGGAATACATCATGACCCCATTATGGGCCAATTGTTTGCAATTATTTAAATTTATATATTTCTCAGCCATTACAGCTTCATGAAACCTGGTGAGCTGATGACAGCAGATGTCTATTGCAACCAGTTGGACAAAATCATGAGGATCTTTGCAATTGAGCAACAGAAAATGGTCAATGGAGATAGGTCGATCCTCTTGTAAGACAAAGCTTGACCACATAGCATACAAACAATGCTGCTCCAACTATGGAGGCTGGACTTGGAAACTCTGTCATCCACTGTATTCACCAGACCTACACCAACTGACACCACTTCTTCCAGGCTTTGGACCTCTTCTAGCAAGGTGAAATAGTCCATTCTCACCAAGCTGTGGAAAAACCTTTTGTGATTTCTTCTCCTTGTTCTCCAGGCTTCTTTGTCACTGGCACAAACAAGCTATGTTCAAGGTGGAAAAACTCTGCTCATAGTTTAGATACGTACTTTAATTAATTGCACTGTTTCTTGTCTGAGATATAATCAGCTAAACTTTTGGTTTGAACATTTCATATGTGATGACCTTGTAAAACTATTTTGAAAATACACTGAGGCATGTTGTACAAAGTAGTTTATGTTTGGGCACACATATGTATATACACTTTAAAATTAGATAAATAAGCACCCATTTTCTTTGTATGCTGGATAACTTATTAATAGGAGTAAGTAACAAGAACTTTAGAGGCTATCCTCGTAATATGTAAACCAAATTCAAGGCAAATTCATATAAATTATATATCAACTCTTATACAATGATAAAATAGAAGGATTTACAAATACTCTAAGTATCTATGATAAACTAATTGAGTGGCTTGGTGCCTGTAGCTTAGAGCCTAGAGTGCCAGCCACATATGCCCACCCCGGGCCTGCCAAACAACAATGACAACTACAACCATAGACGGGCATTGTGGCAGGCACCTGTAGTCCCAGCTACTCGGGAGGCTGAGGCAAGAGAAACACTTAACCCCAAGAGTCTGAGGTTGTTGTGAGCTGCGATGCCACAGTGCTCTACCCAGGGCGACATACTCAGACTCTGTCTCAAAAAAAAAAAAAAAAAAAGAACAATTGAAACAGGATAAGAAGGTCAAGTAAAGTGCTTCAAGGAGACTCTTTCAGCCAGCCTGGAGCAAGTATGTGGGCAGACAGCTGGGAAACAATGGCAGATGACAGTACCAGGTGGCATTTAAAAACCAGGAAAAGAATTGTTTATACATTTTAAAGAGAACAAACCAGAGTATTAACATGGAGAGCAAATGAAAGGCATGAAGGCAGGGTCTGGTTTTTAATGAAATCTTACTGAGAAATCTTTACAGTGTATATAAAACACAGGGAAATATTACAATTATAAAGCTTTAAGTTTTACCTTTTAAACTCAATTTAAGTAAGAAACTTGACCTGTTACCTGCAATTACTGTTCTATGTTAACTGGCATTAGGAAAAGAGTTGTCAATAGCTTCTAGTATTGTCAAATTTGTAGTAAAAATATAATTTAAATGAAACTTCCCCATCTTTCCTGTTTTATGAAAATAAAGATTAATTTCCTATAATGATAAAATTTGATACTGTTTTATAGAAACTCATTGTGATAAAAATCTCAGCATCCTCAAAACAACAAATAAATGCTCGCTATCTACCCAACACGATTTTCTTACAATTGAACTAATTAAAATAACAGTAGATGCTGCAATCAGGAATCTCAATAAATTACAAAGATAAAATATTTTGCATGCAAATGTTCAATCTAGATGTTCTTGATAGGAGGGCTTTCTTCCAAGTGGAGATACTGATAGAGGGTGGTGGTGCCCTGGCTCTGGCCACACCTGGCCACCTTGGAGCACCTGCCAAGCCTTCTGCACTGCTTCCACAGCGGAGTTGGTGCCAGGAAATGTGGGGAGGCGAGGGCTGGAAAGCCAAATGTGGAAGAGAGGGGGAGGCAAGGAGGAAGCCCATGATCCCGGTACAGCTTGTCCTGCTGCCTGTGCCAACCCCAGATCCACCTTTGGACTTAGAGATCTCTCCTCTGGCTGCACTATTCCCCTGGGAGCATTTTACCCACCTAAAGGTGATATAGGGTCCCCGCATGCAGAGATGAACAGGGACCCTCGCCGACCCCCCTCCCCCCCTTTTCCTAGTTCTGGGCAATTTCATACCAGTTTCCTAGGCCTTTGCAATTTCATTAAGGGAAAGGCTCATTCACTGTTCTCTGAGACGAAGGTACTGTATCCATTCATTGATGTGCTCACTTACTTTGGAAGGGACTGTGTCCATTCGTTGATGGGTTCATTCACCTTGTCCCTAGCAGAAGGGACTGTGTCATTCCTTGATGTGTTCATTCACCTTGCCCCTAGCGGAAGGGACTAAAGGGACTATGTCCATTCATTTGTTACCAAGTCCTGGTCAAATGTAATCACAAAGGACCCAGGCAACTATGTGTACTCTTAGACAAAGGACTAAGGCTGAGATTTTCCGCCTTGGGTCTTTCCCTCTGCCTAGAGCTCTGGTACTTTTTCTATTCTTTTCTGTATAATAAATCCCGTCTTACCACTGATCTTTGGTCTCTAGGTTCATTCTTGGAATCCCCGAGACCCAGGATTTACTGAAGAAAGACATTTAGGTAACAATATAGGAACCACGTTTCTGTTATGGTGGGGTTCTACTATTTTCAACACAGGACTCCAAATATCACCCTGGGAAGGGTAAGCCACTTAAGACAGGCAGAGGTTAAAAAAACAAATGGAGAAATCTGTTTGATAACATCTCTAGGTCAAGATTAAAGTGGAGTTCATTTTTTTTCTATTTATATTTCTTTTTCCAGAAATCAATCAGGTAGCCAAACCTAATGATATGTAACTGGGGACATTTTACACTTAAACACACACAAAAAGCTGGTAATCAGCTTACTATCTTTCTTCATATTTTTGCCATTTTATATTAAAACAGATTTAGTTTCTATAATGTGTTGAATATTTAGATTCTTACTGAGTAGTTCAATGCACAGTAAGAACTGTGAAAATTTATAGTTTTCTCATGTGAAAGTCTTTGAGAGAATCATAGGTGTGGAGAGGCTAGCTTCTATCACGCTTTGGGAGTGCGCTCAAGTTCCCCTTTGTTCTTCCTAAGTAAAATCTCTTTGTTACCCTGAAACTTGTGTAGGGTACTTTTGCTCTCTGTCCGCACTGCCTGTGCCACTTCAGTTTCCACTCTCTTTGGCTTTCGATTACTACTGTGCCTCTGTTGAACTTTCTTGCCTAGCCAAGTAATGAAATCAGGTCAACTGGGTTCAGGGAACCCAGATCCCTGACCCCCAACAGTTTTCATTTAATTTTCTTTAATGGATATGCTGTTCATGTATCATTCTAACTACTAGCCCCTCTAATTTGTCCTACTCAGGGCACTTCTCTGTTTTTGCAATCTTGTTAGAAAATGTATTTAATCATTCTAAAATATTGAAAAAAATGGAGACTTTATATCTTTTGTATTAAAGTGAATGGAACTGAAGAGCATTCTCCTTAGTAAAGTATCACAAGAATAGAAAGGGAAGTATCCAAGGTACTCAATGTTAATCTGATACAGGTGTATAAATAAGTATATGCCTACCCACAGGACAGAAAAATACAATTAAATGCAAGTGGGTTGGGGGAGGGGGGAGGAAAAAATAGGAGGAGGGAGAGAGGTGAGTGAGCTCTCGCCTAATGGACGCAGCGTAAGGGTATACGGCACACCCCTGGGAAGGGCTCAACTACAACTTGGACCTTACCTAGAAGATGCAAACACAGTAACATAATCATTTGTATCCTTATGTTAATCTGAAAATGTAAAAATTGTATGTTATTAGACTTTTGTATAATTAAACATTGCACATAACCTTGAATTTTCATAAAACTCAGAAAGTCTTTGTATAGTTCTGCTAGACCTGGCTTAAACAGAAATTTATTTACTCATACTTCTGGCTCAAAGCACAAAATCAACGTTCTGGTCAGTTTGATTGAGAGCTTTCTTCCTGGCTTACAGATAGCTACCTTCTCTCAAGGCCTTTCTAAGTCTGTGCCAGTGTGGGTGAGGAGAAGGAGGGAGAAGGAGAGGGAGAGAGAGAAAAAGAGAGTGAGTGTGCTTCTGGTGTCTCTTGAAAACAATAACCTTATCAGATACCCACCCTTGTGGAGATAATTACTTTCTTAGAGGCCCCATCTCTGCATACAACTTCCCTGGGTTTTAGGGCTAATACATACGAATTTTGTTGATACAAACATTCAGTCCATAATAGTACTGAATTCATACAAAATAAAACTCCAAAATACTTATGGCTAGCTTTGTACTTCTTCTAAGTAGCCCTTAGTGGGAATAACTCAGTATCTCATTCATACTGTGAATTACTAGACATTTTTCAATAAGCAAAGTGCATTATTTTCTTGAACTCTATGTGAAATCCATTCTAAACTTTGTGCATGTTTTCATTAAATCACAGTAATTTCTTATGTACAAAATGTGTAAATGATTTCTTCATTTCCCTGGAGTAATCAATGGACTATTTCCAGTAAAAAGAAGAAAAAAAATCATTGCTTTATTTAGAAAATATTCCTTATAACAGGAATTCATGTTTTCTGCTTTTAAGAAAGTAAAGTCGTGGAAATGCATGTACAAAATATTGCACTATTGATTCTAATATCGTGGTCATTAAACCTTACTTAATCGTCCAGGGACATTATTTGCTCCTTTTAAAAGTAAGATATTGACTATGTAGACTCTTTTGCTTTCTTATATCTAAAGACATTGGTTAAGAGTGGCACTCTTTATAGCATAGTATTCCATAGAGACAATATTCAAATTAAAGTAAGTAATTTATCAGAAATGTACTTCCATAAAAAGGTATGTATAAAGATGAAAGAAAATTTTTTGAAATAGTTCAATTTAATATTCAATTTCTAATTAAGCTTGGGAAAGGTTAAAGGCTGGCATTATTAATGTGCTGAACAGTATCTTCCTTGAGAGGCAAAGGATATGTTCCTCTCCAAAGAGAAGCACAGCTAATAAAAGGGTCTGGGTGTGTTTGTGTGATATTTTCCAAGAAGGACTTTTTCTAAGTACTAGAAAGTTTATGACCATTATAGGAACCCAACTGTTATTTCTCTACCTTATAGAATCGGAGCAATTTTTTTTTTTTTCCTTTTTGCTTACCTGTATTCTCACCAAAATCAAACTTTGATAGTTCTTAATAAAAAATGAAAGTAATGCCTATAACTTATAAAAAATGAACTTTTATATATATATAAGTAAACCTTGAGGTAAAATTAAAAGACCTCAAAGCTTTTAGGTAGAAGACACTTTAATGTAAAATATTATAGATGATTAAAATAAATGACAATAACACTATAAATAACAATAATTAATGTGTTACAGGTGAATATGAAGGAGTCTGACAATTAAGTTCATGAACTTGTCCTAGAAGTAGTGCTACAAACCTCATTGCTGAATATCATTCTGGTCATCAGCAAAGTGCTCCCCTGGGAAGTTGTGCATTGACCACCAGTGCCTAGTCCACCCTTCAAAGTAATTTTGGAACCCTTCTTCTGGAATGACCATGACAGCTTCATTATATTACCCTCGAGGTCCTGAATGTGCTCGAAATGTCTTCCTTTCAGTACTCCTTTTCCCTTTGGATAAGGGAAAAAGTCACTGGAGCCCAGATTAGGTGAGTAGGGAGGGTGTTCCAGTAAAGTTATTTATTTGCTGGCTAAGAACTCCCTCGCGGACAGTGTCCTATGAGGTCTTTGCTGCTCCTTAGTGAATGCCTTTGGAACTATTTCTGCACACACTTTTCTCACACCAAGATTTTCAGTTAAGAGTGTTCTGTTTCTCCATTGATGCCCACATGGTCTTCTGTGCTTCTCACAGTCAGGTGATGATTTTGACACACGATTTGATAAATTTTTCTAATGTTTTTTGTTCGTTCTGCTTGTTACTGGCCCCCTGACCTCTCTTTAGCAGTGATGCTTTCTCTCCCCTCAGAAAAACCTTTAATCCATTTGTACACTGCTGTTCTCTTCTTGCCATTATCTCCGCAAACTTGTAGACTGTCGTTGCCTGATTTCACTTCCACGCCTGCCAAGTTTAACAAGACATTTAATGTTTGTTCATTGCTCTGATTCAAGCTCTGACGATGGCACACAAAAACAGACAGTAGTGAATGCTGCTCAGCGAGACGTCACCACATGTAGACAGGAACACGGGGACAGGAGGAGGTAAACGGGTAAAGTTGGTAAGGTCTTATACCTGTGGTATACCAGTGTCTCACCCTGTGAGATAGAAATTGTACCTTGTATAAAATGAACCTTTTTTATATAATAAGCAAACTTCAAAAAGGCATCAGAGCTTTTAGGTAAAAGAAAATTTAACATAAAATATTACAGATGATTAATATTAAAGTAAATGACAATAACACTAGAAATAATAATTAATATACTATGGATGAATACAAAGGAGTTTACTTATTATATATAAAAAGGCCATTGTATACAAGTTATAGTTCCTATCTCACAGTGTAAGACACTGATACACCAAAGTTATAACACCTTACCAACCTTACTAAGTTGCTTGTTCATTGTTGATGACGTAAGCACACAATGGCCAGTTTATGAAATTAATTGTCAGAACTTGTATATTTAACTCTCCTATCTGACTTAAAAATCAAAGTGAAAAAGTTTTAAATGATTGCCATGAATTAATGCTTAGTTTATTTAAAATCATGTAATCATTAAAACCATAGTTTTGATCAAAAACAAGGCTTTCCCAGTGACTTATAAGTGATCTCAACTCTTCTTTCCCTGTGTCCGTGCTGAAACAAAGAAACACAAGGAAAAGAAAAAAAATGCATGAAGTGAAAATTGTCTATTTTGATGGATATTTCTTGGTGCTAAATTGGTTTTATGGGGAAATAGATGGGAGCATGTTGTTCTTCATTAGAATGGTTTTCTGTCTATTTTTAGACAGTTTTAGATACAAAATGAGAGCTTGCTTCTATGACCAGAACCATATTAGCTTTCCAAGCACATGTTGTGTCATGTTGAACATTTGGAAGGGTTTTACAATCTGATCCTTGAGCGGTTTAAGGAACTCTTTTTTGGTAGCTGTTCTGTTTTCTACCAATAGTGATAAAAAGCAGCATGGATTCTTAGGGAACTATTGTTATTATGAAACAGGGTCCACAGAATAATATTTGTGCTTGTTAATTAAGCCTTTAGAGATATCAAGGCATTCTCATTTGTTCACTGCATTGGGAGGCTGAGGCAAGAGAATCACTTAAGCCCAAGAGCTAGAGGTTGCTGTGAGCTTGAGCTATGATGACATGGCACTCTACTGAGGGTGACAAAGTGAGACTCAGTCTCTAAAAAAAAAAAAAAAAAAAAAAAAAAAAGAGTAAGACCCATTCTTAAATGCCTACATTGACAGTTTTATAAAAAAGAAGAAAGAAAAATACATTTAGTAAGTTTGGCTTGGCACCTGTAGCACAGATGTGATGGCATCAGACTGGCAGGTTTGAACCCGGCTTCAGCCAGCTAATCAACAATGGCAGCTGCAACAAAAATTAGCCAGACATTGTCGTGGGCGCCTGTAGTCCCAGCTACTTGGCAGGCTGAGGCAAGAAAATTGCTTAAGCCCAAGAGTTGTAGGTTGCTGTGATGCCACAGCACTCTCCCCAGGTCTACATAGTGAGACTGTCTCAAAAAACAAAACAAAACAAAACATTTTTTTTTAATACACAAGCCATGAATTATCTGATAATCCTATGTTTAACTATGTGGGTTTGAGTCTCTAAATCTCACTTCTGTCACATAATTTTGCAGTCTAACTCAAAGGGAAGTTGCCATTGCTCTTCCTTCCTCCTGCAGTAAGGATGTGATCTTTCCCATACACAGAGACTAATTCACTTTCCTACTCACCAACCCCTGTGTATTATCTCAGTAGCCATAACAACATATTGATACAGGTTCTCCCATTCAGGGCTGAACGGGGACCCCCATTTCCTAGGCCTGGGCAATTTCATGAAGGGAACACAGGACATCTTGCTCTGGTGGAAGGGACTGTATCCATCCATTTGTTAGACTATACATAGCCCTAGACAAAGGACCCATGTGGAAACTTCCGACATAGGTTTTTCCCTTTACCAGAAGCCCTGATGCTTTTTATTCCTCCTCTATTCATTTCTGGCTAATAAATACTGTCTTACCACTGCTCTGTGATCCGTGGGTTCATTCTTTGAATCCCGGAGATCAAGGACCAGCTGAAGAAAGAAATTCAGGTAACAAAGTGACTCTTAAAGTCCCCATTAACATGAATTTACAAATCTATATACCATGGTCAATTTAAGCCAATGAAAGTTTGTCCTTATAATCTATAATTCTGAGTCAGAAAAAGGGTTATTTTAACAATGTATGAAAATTAAAATAGAAATTAAAGTTTAATTCTAAAAAGCAGCTAATGAACCGAGTCTGTACAGGTCTCCTGCCCTGTTCGGAGTTGCATTACCGATTTGTACTTACTGCTGTCATGGCCATCATTGTTATCACCATTGTCATCAGGATCACTGTCACCATCGGGTATTTTATGGTACTCTTCTTGGGAAAACAGCTCTGAGGTAGAGACTTGTACACAGTGAGTCATAAAATCTTCCCAAGCACCTGCATTATTATTACCAAGGTAGGGAAAATAAAAATAATACTTGTACGATATAGCATGCTAATTCAATGAATTGTCCTGGAGTTTAAACTGAGTTTTTCTGAATTCAGTGACAAATTGCTACTTACTGCACCATGCTGCAATTCAAGGAGGCTATTCATCTCGAAGAATGCTGACAGGTAGAATGATAATGTAACACGCTGAAAATTAAATTCAATGTGTTTGTCTTTACCCAACTTCCATTCTGCCAATGCCATCAGCATTCTGCTCATCATGTTTTGAGTTTTCCTTATTTCATGCCATCCTGTATTTTGGAATAATTTTTTTCTGCACATTTTATCTGACTTAATGTTGACAGAAGAGCCTTAAGAAGATCTAGTTTTCAGTCTTCCATCATCTTTCTGTTCTGACGTCTTGAGCAAATGATTTATACTTTTTGCACTCTAGCTTATTCATAATTAAAATGTTATGTACCCCATACTTCTAAGAGTGGCCACAATTCCCTGCTGTTACTTTCCATTGGAATAACTGTACTGATGGTTAAAGGAATTGTGCTGAGGTTAAAGGAATTACGAGGATGACTGTGGTTTCAATCGCACCATCATGCCTTCTCAAGAACTTTAGTTTTTGCTTCCTGCAGTCAATATTCCATCTGAACCTCCTTTTTGATGCCTTAGCATGAGAAAATAATTAAATATCAGAGGCCACATTTATCAATCATTGACTAGATGTCTCATTGAAGATGCAGCTGTAATTGCCTTTCAGCTATACTAATGAATATGTGAATAGCTAAAGGAAAAAGGACCAGCAAAAGAGAATTTCATAATATATAACATACATATTATAGGCTAGCATAATCAAAAATACTATATGCTAATACATTAATATTGACTTTATGTATCATATGGTATATGCTAATATACCATATGTTTACAACATATACTATATTGTCACATATTATTTACTACACACATTTAATACTGCTAACTCTAATGTATTAAATTAAAATATAATTTCTCTTCATTAAAAATGGCTAAAAGAATAAATAAATTTTAGTATAATTATGCTAGCACTTGGTGAATGCATATTCATTAGCCAAACATAGTTATAATTCATTAGAGCCTTGGTCAGTTTGATTCAGTTTCTATGTTTTACTAGACTCAGAGAGAATATTATTCTCTCTATATTATTATTTAACTTGTCAAAAGCAAGACTTCTTAAGCCTACTTCTGTGCTATTGTGTATAATTAGTTAATTTCATAGCAGGACATTTATAAGAATTCCCCAGATGGAGATACCTAGTAATTCAGTTATCAAAAGCTAGCTTGCTTTAGTCTTCAAAGCCAATATCCAGATTTTATACCCAAGTTTCTTATTAATACAACCTAAAATAAACCTCTACCACCATTTAAATTGATTTCTTTGACTTTTCCTGAATATCTTAATGTTCATCATGGGCTGTATGAAGGAATCTTTTAAGTGTTCATATTGCTATTGATAATAAAGCAAATCATAATTGCAGGTAATTTACAAAACAAAATAGTTAAAACAACCTTTTATACTTAATGCTTGATATTATTAATAAATGTTATCTCAAAATATTTATAAAGTATGAAAAACAATTAGGTAACTTGAAGTCAAAAGTACTTGGTGATTGGGGGCCAGGCACGGTGGCTTGTGCCTGTAATCCTAGCACCCTTAGGAGGTCAACAAGGTAGATTGCCTGAGATCATGGGTTCGAGACTAGTGTGAGCAAGAGCAAGACCCCGTCTCTAAAAATAGCCAGGCATTATGGTAGGTGCCTATAGTCCCAGATACTTATTGAGTCACGAGAATCTCTTGAACCCAAGAGTATGAGGTTGAACAAGCTATGATGCCCTCGCACTCTACCAGGGATGACAAAGTCAGACTCCATCTTAAAAAAAAAAAAAAGTATTTGGTGATTATATGAGGTGAATATAATTAAATAAAAATTTAAAATGGGACTGTCCTATACATTTCAGTATTTTACGAGCTTAAATACAAAAATGAAAATATGCCTATAGGAAAAAAGGTAAAATATATATTTTATGTTTACTTGTTATTATACAAATGAATTAATATCTTTTATTTGATAAAAATATTATTTTTTTCAATTCATAAAAAATATAGCTATTCCAGCATTGTTTTCTAAACAAAGAGTTATTAGAGTCAGAGGATAATTCTCAGGGAACACACAAAAGATCCTTTTCAGTTCTGTAGACATGAACTCAGTACTCAAACTTATAATTTTAACATAAAGTCTACAAGATATATAATTACAGCTCTTTATAGATTAGATATATTTTATGCTAAATTTAATTTTTAAATACCATGTTAAAACAGTTCGATGCATCTTTAACCATCATTACAAAGAAGATCTAGGAAGACTAGTTATAATGCATTAAATCAGGTAAAACTCTTCCACTTGAAAATAACCAAACCAGAAGAAACTTTGCGCCAACCTGTGTATTTTTTCTCTTTTCCTAATTGCATGGTTTTTCTATTCAAATGAGAATGTTTGTTCCTTTATGAAATTAATCAAACACAGCTTTTCCTGAGCCAAAACTGATACTGCCTATCAAATCACTATTTTATACTTATTCAGTCAGCATGTACGTAAGTATTTCTGTGTCATCCTGAAGCTATGCAACCTGCCACTCATAGATTTGTAAGAATTATACTGAATTAGCTTACCATATTGAAAGAGACTATTCTTCTCAGTCCTTTTTTAACTTGAGTTTCTGCATTCAGTGCTTATATATCCAGAACAGTGTGTAAGCTAATCTTGCATTAAGAAGATATCCAGGATAGTGGGTTTATGTTTTTTTCAAATACCTTGCTTGAGAATTGATTTTCTTGAGGAAAGACAAAACACTTCCATGTCTTTTAAATTGCATCATTCTTCCAAAGCCAGTTATGTTTGACTGATGAATACCATTGGGCTTTCACCCCAGTGATCTAACTGCATTTCAACTCTGAATCATAGCTGAGGCAGTTCTGAATCACAGTACATTTTGTTAGAGTGTCAATACAGTGACTGAATCTTTGCAGTCTTTTTCACTGACTTTGGTCCAGCTCCACATGGATAAACCCTGTGCAAACAATATATGGTGAACTGTCTGAAGCCAAGGCTTGCCACTATCTAGAAGTCCCTTGATGCAGATGGTATCTACTGAACATGAAAATTGTGTTTGAATACTAACATGGTCTGCTGATTCCCCCTACCCCAATGTACATACCTAAGTTTCAACATTTCTGCAAGCCGACTTCCTGTTTTATGTTTTTCTTCCACACCCGTGCGCTGCTGTATCCTAATTTGCTGTGTGTTTAAGACTGAACTCCCATGTTCAATATGTATAAAATTATTTTCTTTTTATATTATAATCATTATCTACTAAATAAATATTTTAAATGTTCTATAAAGAGACAATCAGTGATGAACAAAATTATGTTATTCTAAAATATGACTTTGATGTTTATTGAACATAATTAGCAATTACATAGTACAAATGCTCTATCTCTAATATTCAATGTTTGAAAAATATTTTAAATAGGCTCCACACTTGTAGCTCAGTGGCTAGGACCCCAGCCACATACATCAGAGCTGGTGGGTTCGAACCCAGCCCGGACCTGCCAAACAACAATGACAAAATGACAACTACAACCAAAAAAACAAAAAAAAACAAAAAAAAACAAAACAATCGCTGGTGTTGTGGAGGGTGCCTGTTGTCTCAGCTACTTGGGAGGCCAAGGCAAGAGAATGGCTTAAGTCCAAGAGTGGGAGGTTGCTGTGAGCTGTGAAGCCATCGGACTCTACCAAGGGTGACATAGTGAGACTCTGTCTCAAAAAAAAAAAAAAGAAAAAGGAAAGAAAGAAAAATGTTTTAAATGCATGACAAGAGCAAAAAATTTCTATGAAAGAACCATATGTATGCCATTCTGTATAGTATGAAGGTCATTTATCCTTGTGAGAGTCCAACTACTAAGATTATGAAATAGTATTAATAATTCTGAAATGGAAATTTAGCTATAACCATCATATCATATTTATTAAATGCCACTGTTGTACATATGGTATTGTGCTGCAAATTAAACGGAATCCCCATTTTATGTATCGATGCTGTCAATAGTCCTCCCTGCCCTACAAATATTCTATGCAAAGCACCTGGCTAGGCCCTGTTAGGGAACAGAGGCAAGTCATCCTGTAAGACCAGATATTATCTAAGCACGTGTATAATACCACCCAAACGTAGGCTCAAAACCAAAACACAGGTAAGATGCACTGGGAAATACATTCTTTCAAGACAGAGATCAAGGAAAACGCTGTGAAGGAGAAAGTTTGAAGATACTCGAGAAGCAGGCAGGCGTCTACGTCCAGAGGACACGGGCATTTATTTTCAGGGAGAACAGATTGTGAAGGAAATAGTAAAATGTAGGGTAACTGTACAGAAAATATTTCATTTTGGCAGAAGTATGAGATAAAGAAACATGGATAAAACATTGGTTAAATAATTTGAGAACATTTAACGTAAGGCTACAGGAATTATGTTTTATAGCAATAATCATTGACATTCAATTTGTAACTAATTTCTGTCTTTTCAGTCCTAAGTATGTAAAGCCAATTATTTGAATCTTTGGATATGCTGTTTCCTTTGTAATTTTTTTTTAAATTTACCCTTTCAGTTCTAACTCTCCTTTCCAGAGTCCGACTTTTTATTTTTATTTATTTTTTATTTATTTATTTTCTAAAAGGTTTCCATAAAAATATACTTTATTATATTTCAGAGACTTCATACAGAGGGAAAATGAATTTAGAAAATATAAAGATTTTTTATTTAGAAAAAATGATTACATTGTGGTTACAAAATATTTATTAAATATCTTTCCTATGTATTTATTTATTTATTTATTTATTTATTAAATCATAGCTGTGTACATTGATATGATCATGGGGCATCATACACCAGTTTCACAGACTGGTGACACGTGTGGTGCATCTTACAATGGTATATGTGAACTTAGTAAATGTGTAATGTAAATGTCTTAACACAATAACTGTGAATTTGCCAGAAAGGCTATGTTAACCAGTGTGATGTAAATATGTCAACTGGTCTGAGTCTGCCTTTTTAATTTGCTCATTTCCTAGTCTGTGTGGCTGAGCCAGGAACTAGCCAAGCCAAGCTGTTCTGTATTTCCTGGGGAGAAGTAAACAGATCTCTGTCTACTCTGCCCTTAGAGGGGAGAAAATTTAGGGTGAAGAAAAAAAGTATATTAAAAGTCAACCATTCATGTTTTGCATGTGCTTGGGTTAAAGAAGGTGACAGAAGGGATAAACTTTTTGGTAGCATTCTGCCAGGAAATTAAGTGTATGCATTTCTATTAGTCAAGTTTCAGACACATAGTTTCCTAATCTTTCATTATGCAGAGGGGAAAAGATTTAGAGTTATGACCATAAAGTTAGAGAAGTAGTCAACTTTGAGTGAATTCATTGCAAGCAGCAGTAGCAGCCATGAGGTTTAATGCACATATTGTAACATGACTGAAAGGAAATGCATAGAGCAAGAAAACTTACAAGAGTAAGGACCTTATGGGAAATAATGATTAGAAAAAGGATAACTCAAGTAATGCGATATAATCACTAAACAGGGAATGCACATAATAACCTTGTGGACTACTTGAGTATATACTGTATATATAGAAGGTGAAAAAAATGTATACACATTTCAAGAAAGAAAAACGAACTGTATTAAAATTGTAATACTCAAGTCACGTTTGACTTCTGCCATTACAAGAGATGCTCAAACATTTTAATTTGTATTCATCTTTTCTCACCTGTATATATTAAGTGTTACAAAATTCATACACACACACACAAATATATAAAATATATATACTCACACAAGAAAGAAGAGCTAATAAAAGGAGCCATTGTTAATGTCCCTATTTTTATTACTCTGAATAAAGAAATATTAAATTAGAGTCAAACCTAAAATCAAATCTATATAGTTAAATTCTATCAGTTATTTGTATGCATTTAACTTAGTAAATTGAGCTTTAAATGATGATTCAGTTGAAGATTGAAATTAAGAATAAGGCTATCTTGCATTTCTATAGTATATATCAATTTTATAGTATTTACACATCTCTAAATTCTCTTAAAATTATTGCTACCATACATTTGTTTCCATAATATATAATGTAAACAAAGCATTATTATCATTTCTATTTTTCAGATGAAACTCGGGAAGACAGTGCCAAGATATGAGCATTGACATTTGAGACAACTCTGTTGACAGCCTTTCTCCCTCACCAATCCAATCACTGCAAATATGGTTATCATCTGTGCTTAGATTATTTTTAAAAGACAGTCTGACTTACATCATGCAATAATTTCAGAACCTGAGTAGAATTTTGATTATGTTAAAATTCTGAGTAAATTCTATGGGCCATCTTATAGGCACTGAGTCACAAGCAAATTCATGGTTATCTTCTGGAACCTCTACTGAAAAAGCTTACAGACAGGAAGGGTTTTTGAAAGATTAATAAAACAGGTATAGCTTTATTTTTTAGTCAAACTGGTACTAGCAAGTAAAAGTCACTGAAACTCAGTGGATCTTTGAGATTTTTTTTTTTTATCAGTCTTATAAAGCAAATTAGAGGAAAAAGAAGATGGCAGTATTGTTCAATGAATTTAGATTAAACAACTGGAACAAAAGGGCTTATGGTGTGATTGAATGTTAGTATCACTTTTAATGTCATCAATATGTACACCAATAAGTCACCAAAAGAATAAAAAATCTACATGAAGGTATTTTTCAATTTCTCAATTTTGAATAGATAGAATAAAGTTGGTGTCAAAATTAAAGTGGGTATTAAAATGATCTGAAAAATATTTTCAGTGTACTTATTGCTAGTTGTATTTTTTAATATCAAAACAATAAAATATAACTTTCATCTATTCATGATTATAAAATGTCATCCATTGGAAGAAATACCACGTATCTAATAGCAGCTCTTCAAGAAAGGAAACATTTCATGAAATGCACACATCTATTTTAATACATTACAATTTTAGAAATATCTAAGTGTGAAGAAATATGAGTCTGATATTTGAAATAAAATAACTTATTATAACAACTATAAGATCATTTAAAAATTAAAATTGCAGTCAAGTCATAGTTTTGTCTGACTTCATTTGACATTTGAACTCTGAAGATAAGCTACTTTGTTTAATACTTACCTCTCCTACTTTTCTGCTTTGTAGACCTCAGAAGTTACTACTTAACCTCTCTCTATATAGTTTTCTTTTCTACAAAATGAAAATAATATCTATCTCATTAGAATATTTGAGGGAAAAATTCAGCTGATACATAAGAAGTGATATTAATAGGTCTAGCATATAATATAAATTAAATTATAGCTCCCATTATATAAAAAAGAAACTAAAATACATTAACAAAAATTTATTAATTGTTGGCAGGGTTTCTCAAGGTAGTCCAATATTCTAAATTTTATGAACTATTCTCTTTCAGAAAATATATTACATGTTGAAATATTCAAATTTGGATTTTTTTCTGTATTAAATTATGACTGTGTACATTGATGCATATGTGGGATATGATGTGATAAAATGATAAACAATGTAGAATGCTTACATCAAACTGATTCATGTAACCATCACCTCTTGCTTAATCATTGTGGTAAGACATTTATACTCTATTCTTAATACTTTTGAAATGTTCTGTTGTTTTATGCACCTTAGGTGATATTCCACCAAAATACCCTTACCCTCCCACTTTCCCCCATCCCATCCACTTTCCCTCTTCCCTCTTTTTTTCTGGACTATAGTTATGTTTTATCATTTGTGTGAATGTGTAGGCGATTATGAGTTGGTTTCATAATAGTACTGACTACATTGGATACTTCTAATTCTATTCTTGAGATACTTTACTAAGAAGAATATGTTCCAGCTCCTTCTAGGTAAACATAAAAGATGTAAAGTCTCCATCTTTTTCTGGCTGCATAATATTTCGTAGTATACATATACCATGATTCACTAATCCATTCATGAGTCAATGGGCAGTGGGCTGTTTCCATGACTTGGCAATTACGAATTGGGCTGCAATAAAAATTGTGGTGCAATGTCTTTGTTGTAAAATGATTTTTGATTATCTAGGTATAACTCAAACTAATCTATTAGAAAATAACAACTAGCCCTATTTCTTTGTGGACAAGAGACTTGAACAGAAACTTCTCTGAAGAAGACAGGCACATGGCCTACAAATACATGAAAAAATGCTCATTATCTTTAATCATCAAAGAAATGATAATCAAAACCACTTGAGATATCATTTAATTTCATTAAGATTAGCTCACATTACAAAATCCCAAAACCACAGATGTCGGTGTGGATGCATAGAAGGGAACACTTCTGCACTGCTGATGGGAATGCAAACTAATATGGCCCTTTTGGAAAGAAGTTGGGAGAATACTCAAGGAACTAAAAATAGACCTACTGTTCAATCCTGCAATTCCTCTATTAGGTATAAACCCAGATGATCAAATTTGGATTTTTATCAGACATGACATCTTTGAACTGAATATTAATTTTTTTATTCTTATATGTATTTATTGTTCTTTAAATTATTTTCTGCCTAAAGCTTGCTTTGTACATGGAAACACTAATTACTGAAAAAATATGTAGTTAATCTTGGACACATTCTTTCCTTGTGACCCCATCCCTCACAGCCCCAGAAGTCATGGGTTCCCCGTCTCTGTTCTGTGGTTCTCTACCAAGAAGGGAGAAAAAAAGTTCATTTGGTTTCATGTTTGAATTGATGCAATGCTATTTTTGAAAATTATTTTCTTCTTTCTTATTATTATGTAGCACAATTTTTATATCAAGATAAATATTCATACTAATTTTAATGAATGTTATTAAAGATAGAGGTTTAGTTTAACTTCAAAAAGATGCATTATACTTATAAGTGATATTTGATTCATCATTAAATCATAAGATTTTAATTCCAAATCGTATCAGAAACCAAATCATTCCTCTTCATCACTACAGCCACTGCACTACCATGCCTCACCTTCATTTCTCATCTTGATTACGCCAATAACACTAATTGGTCTCCTGCAGTCCACTTTTTCCTCTTTTAATTTATACTTCATGTAGTTGCCAAATTGCACATTCTAATATACAAATCCATCATACCATTACATTAATTAAGTCATGCCCATGAATTTTTATTACATTATAATAAAGACAAACTTTTTAAAATTATGAAACAAAACTTACTTTCAGAAAAATGTAGGCTACATAAACATATAGTAAAATTAATGATTATACATTAATGCTCTCTTTGAAGACTAACCAGGAAATGTTTAAAACAAGCACTCAAATTGGGATAGTATGTTTGGATGGTGATCTCAGCGAGCAAAGGAGCAAGAAAAGAGAAATAAGAAAGAAGCAACGGCCAAAATGAGAATAAATTATGGGCTTTTCTCCTGTAAAAACTACAAGTTTCACTCCATTAAGACCTCGCAGAAACATAAAGAAGGGTTCCTGTAGTTGTCTGTTGAAAAGATAGAAAGAGATCATTCATCCACCAGCTTTCATCCACATTATGCGAGGATTGCCCCACGGAGAATCAGCTTCCCACATATAACAGACTACGCTTGCCTTCAAGCCTAGTGGACTCCCACTGCTTCAGAGAATGTTCTGTGACAGAAATTTGAATCTGTGAGGAACAATTGGAGTGAGATACTGCCAACTTCAGTTCAGGTGCACATGGAACTTTCCAACACATTCAAAGCCACAGTTACTGGTTTCCAGAGGATTTGATCTTGGGCAGCCAAAAAAAATCAACCACAATCCATTCCATTCATAATTCATATTTTCCTGAGCCACAAATTAAATCTACTCTGTAGGAAACTTCAAAATAGTGGCCAGGAACAATTTCCATGAAATACTTATTCAGGAAGGCTGTTGAAATAGTCTCCCCCAGAAGCTACCTCATCATCTTCCATTACTATCCTCACTAGCTTTCTGTTACCCTCAGGTAAAGCTTCGCGTAATCTCAAATGATAAAGTTATGGGGTGACCGGGAGTGTCAGACAGGAAAGATCTGAGCCTTTGTTTTCATTGACCTTGCTACTGGGTGTTGTTGCTATAAATATTCATTCGGGATTGTCATAGACCCTGAATATGCAGTCATGATTCCTCCAAGTTTAAGATATGTTTTCTACTCCTTGGTACATTCTGCTGAATAAACCCTGTCTCTTCAAAATAATCAAGATCAATTAATCTCTGCAAGGTTCATTGGAGTGGTTCATTGAACTGCTGGTCTCCTCACAGGAAAAACTAAAGATATTCAGGGGGCAGGGCTGCTGGTTATGAGATTATCCTTAGCGATTAGGGACGGTAGGCTTATCATCCATGCTGTACCAGGCACAAAATTCCCAGAACATTCGGTATCCTCATATAATTCTTATTCTCCAGATTGTATAGCATGATATCAATGACATAACACCAGTGAGAAAGTCTAAACATAATCAAGCCCCTGCAACTGTATGATTTCCAAGAACAGCAAACCCACCACAGTCATGAAGCAAAGATGGTGAATGTGTGCTATTTAAAGATGAGTATTAAAATGAACACATTTTCTGTTCAGTAGCTGCACACTAAGTGCAAGAAGACTTGTTACTCTCTTAAGCTAAAAACTGGTGCATGTGTGAGGAGGTAGACCTCATCCCCTACGATTCACTGGATCCATGCAAGGACTTTACATTCCGGCCAGTTACGGAAATGATAGGGCTATCTCCCCTGTGCCTTTAAAGAAAGTGTTAGTCTGTATAATTTCAGCAGGGATGTAGTATTGCTTCTGCTTTATAATCTTGGGTGGGCACCAACAGAGAAGTAGTTACAGGGGCTTCTTCTTGGTCTCTCATACGTAAGGCAATTTATCTATAGGTCAAATAGCCATTGTGTGAGCTCTGCTAGCTGCTAAATGTATCATTCTACCAGAGAGTCAAGGAAATAACCAGGAGTAGGATTCACAAACCCTGCCTATGCGAAAGATTTGGGACAAGACGCAACCTCCCCAAGCTTACCTCCAACACAGGGACCTTTGGGAGATACTGAGTCAGCTGTGACTGTTGTCAAAATGTCCAGCAATTCCCCTTCCCCGAGGGTACACTTGGTTTGTTAAATAGTTTTCTTAATAATTAGAGAAGTACATATTATATATATTGAGGTGGCATTGCAGTATCCTTCCACAAGGAGACCCAGTCAAATCTGCATTGCGAGGAAATACTTCAGATTGCAGAAAGTGACAGACACATCTCTTCTTTGGCGTTTTCACTTATTGTCTAATCACACACAATGATGGAAATACAAGTGAGATCCACATAACATGAAATTCACCCTTTTGATGTATCTCATGATTAGTTGCCCATATCTCTACATAGTCGTGTAACCATTCCTACCATCTAATTTCAAACACCTTCATCCCTCTTCATGAAACCTGGACCCAATTCATAGTCTTTTTTTCCTCCCTCCTCTCATTCCACGGCAATCACAAATCTACTTTCTTTTTTATATGAAACTTCTTATCATAGATAGTCCTTATAAATGGAATGATATAAAATGTGGCCTTTTGTGACTACTACCTTTCACTTAGCACAATGCTTTCTAGGTTCATCCAAGTCACAGCATATATCCGTACTTCATTCCTTTTATCGCCAAATAATTTTATTTTTTCTTTTTGGTTAGGTATGCCATCATGGAAACTGAATTCGATAGGCGATCTTATATTAGGAAAATATTAGTTTAATAGGGAAAGAATATGGTTTTCAAAAACTGGTGCAAAAAAGATTAGAAATCCATATGGAAAAAAAGAATCACTTTGTCCTGATTAGAAAATATTTATTTTCGCTAAGGAAAAACACAGTAAATAATACCACAATGTGTAGGCATGGCAAACATACACACAAAATATAACTTTGAAATAAGGAACATGCTCCTAAGCAAAATTTAGCAAAAACAAAAGGAAATGTTTATACCAAGGGTAAAATAAAAACCAAGGATAAAGATATTTTGGTTTATCAAAAAAAAAAAAAAAAAAAAAAAAAAAGAAAGAAAGGTAAGAGAAAGTTACGATGAAAGCTGATTTCAGCTTCATTATTTCATCTTGTATATTTGTTAAATTAAAAATTACATATATGTTCCTGTTTAGATTATAAAGGAAACTTTATAGTTCTAATAATTTGTTTTTCCTCTTATCTACCATGTCTGATATTAATAAATCAGTTTTTCCCCTTGTTATCTGAACATCATAACCTATTCTCTCTTTATTTTCCTTTGTGCTGTATCATTGTGTTTGAGATATTTCCCTGTATATTGCATGTAGTTTTATAATAATGAAAAATGTATTGCATAAATTTCCTTTGAATATAGCATCTCAAAATTTTCTGTAAGTGAATTTATTCTTTCTTCTTTTGTGGACAGCTGGAAGAACAGAAAAATAAAGTTAAATAACAAATTGATGAGGCAATACAGATATACTAGTAATGATAAATCTAACAACCTCATTCTTGAAAGAAAAATTTAATTTGCTCATATTTTCAATGGGTTCATGGAGACAACACACACATATCTCCAATTTGAACTCGATAAACTTTATTAAACTTATGCATCAGAATATAAGAATTTTGAGAGAGTACTATATAACAGAATACTTCCTAAGGGATTTTAGAACTAATATAATGAATGATTTTCTGTCTTTCTTAGCCTGTCACCCAAGACTATTTTTTAATAAAAGGCTTTTCAAGTCCAAGAAGAAAAATTTTCTGTTTTTTCTTCTTTTGTTAGCCATTCAAGTGTCACTGATTTGTTACTAGACAAGTTTGTGATATTTCTATTTTATGTAGTTGTATGTGTGTGTTGGTGGGACCAATCTCCTGAAATGTTCTTATGCACTTGAGTAGACACATTGCCCACGACTGCAGTGTTAAAATTTGATGTATATGATCACAAGGGGTAGTAGTTTCTTTAGCTTATTATTTTTGATCTTCAATATTCTTTCTGCTTGTTAGTTTAATTGATCTTTCTAAGCTGGAGAGTACTATGTTTAATCTCTTTGTTTTTTTATTTTTTTTTATTTTTGCATTCCTTCTATTTCTCCTTTATAACTAGGTGAAGATGGTTGCTATGTATTTAAGTGTGGAGCTACCATAGATTCTATATTTCTCTCATGAATTGTGAGTTTTAGAAATGTCACATGTTCTCTTTTTACTCTTAGGGCTTTCACATCCGAATTTTAGCTCCTCTGCCTTAGGGCTGCGATCCCCTGTGCAGCCCAGTTTCCCGGCTGCGTCTCGTCTGTTGCTGCCTCTCTTGCAAGCTGAATCCCTCCGGAGCTGCCTTTGCGTTGGTCGGTCTTTTCAAGGCTGTATGGGTAGAAGGCCTAAAATGAAGACCCAATAACATGTACTGCTTTGATATCTGGAAAAGACGGGGGTGGGGGTGGGGGTGGGGGTGGGGGTGGGAGGGCTCAAATGGCCTGTGTGTTTTCTTCCCACTCTACTCTCACAAATAAGGTCCCCAAGCCAAACAGCCTTCCTTCTCCTGGAGACGTGGGGCAGCTCCCACATAGCTCCAAGTAGCAGGGTTATATTCCCAACAAGTCAATTGCATCTTCCCCCTGGGAGCAGGGGTCGCTGCACGCTTGCTCTTGATTCTACAAAGCCTGCCCTCCCCCCCTCTGCTTGTTGAGTCTTTCCCAGCCCTAACCCCGCTGTCCCCTTCCTGTTATGCTGTGTTCTCTTCTAGGCTGTGAGTAACTGGGATTAGTATCTGGCTGTTGGCCTAATCTGTCCTATGCTGGGCGTTGGCCATCCCTCTATGCTAAAGCCAGAATCCCTCCCTCACCAATGGAGTGTATATGAGGCAATTAAAACAGTAAGTTTGTTCAGTAAGCAGCTATGAATAATAGAATTATGTGTCTGGTTTGGGATGAAAGGGGCAGTTTGTTTACTGTCTAGTATAAGGAACACGTTTCCTTCTAAGGCAAAGGTCACACAGATTTGTTTGCAGCTCATTACAAAGGTTTCATTAAAACAACAACTAAAAATACTCAGGGTTCCTAAGCTGTAGTGCACGCTTAGTGCACGCCCGCCCAGTTGTTCTGCTAACCTCCAGGGGGCGCGACAGGGTGGGAAAACCGGGAAACAGGAAGCTCATCCTGCCTCCCAACTGCTGGGTGATAATGCCCTTTTGCATCTGGTCCAGCTGCATCTCCTTGCAGCAAGATTGAAATTGTGGCAAGATTATTGTTCATTTACAAGTAGGGTAAAATCACAGTCCCTTTGTAGTTCTTGAGAGTCTTGCTTTCCTAACTTGTATTTACTGTTTGTATTTACTGGCATGCTTTTGCCCGTTCTTTTCTTTTTATTCCTTTACCAATATCTTGTGAGTGTATGTGTGTATCTTGTACATAGCCTTGAAGTGAATTTTTTCTTTGTGATATTTAGAAAGTATTACAATATGAGATTATTATGTCTATTTACTTGTATTGATGTAACTGCTTTTTAAAAGAATTTTATTAATGAATGAATTTATTCATTTATTTATTTATTTTAGACAGAGTCTTATTTTGTCACCCTGGCTAGAATGCCGGGGAATCATCACAGCTCAGAGGAACCTCAAACTCTTGAACTCAAGTGATCCTCTTGCCTCAGCCTCCTGAGCAGGTAGAACTACAGGTCCCCACCACAACACTTGGCTAGTTTTTCCATTTTCAGCAGAGATGGAGTCTCACAGCTCAGGCTTGTTTTGAACTCCTGAGCTCAAGCAATCCACCTGCCTTGGCCTCCCAGAGTGCTGGGATTATAGGCCTGAGCCACCACGCCCCATGGTGACTGCTACCTTTGGTGCCAGTTCTGTGATTTACTGAGGATGGTTATAATTACAACTTAGTCTGTGTGGCTTGTTAACTTTTATTACATTTTCGAGTGATTTCCTTCATATCTTTTATAATTTTTTCATTCATCCATGTTTTGTTTAGTTTCTTTTTGTAGATATTGAATGCTAACAATTTATTCTTTCTCCACTTTATTTCCTTAGAAATTAACTTTTAGGCTAGGTTCCAGTAGGCTAGGTTAAGGTGCGGGCCATATGCACTAGGGCTGGTGGGTTCAAACCTGGCTGGGGCCTGCTCAAAAACAATAACAAAATTCTTCTTAGCAAAGTATCTCAAGAATGGAAGAAAAAGTATCCAGTGTACTTAGCTCTAGTATGAAATCAATTTATAAACACCCACACATTCATGTGAAAGCTATAACCCAACTATAGCCCAAGAAGGGGGAAAAGGAGAGGGAGGGGAGGGGAGGGGAGGAGGGAAGATGGGAGAGCAATTGGTGGGACCACACCTACGATGCATTTTACAAGGGTAGAAGTTAAATTTACTAAGTGTGGAATATAAATGACTTAACACAATAACTAAGAAAATGCCGTGAAGGCTATGTTAACCCGCTTGATGGAAGCATTTCAAATTGTATATAAACCAGCACATTGTACCCCATAATTGCATTAATGCACACAGCTATGATTTAATAAAAGATAAATAAATAAATAAAATAGCAGGCATTGTGGCAGGCCCCTGTAGTCCCACCTACTTGGGAGGCTAAGACAAGATAATTGCTTAAGCCCAAGAGTTTCAGGTTGCTGTGAGCTGTGATGCCACGGAGGGTGACATAGTAAGACTCTGTCTCAGAAAAAAAAAAAAAAAGAAAGAAAGAAAGAAAAGAAAAAGGAGAGAGAATTTAGTTTCTATTTTGCCCTTCCTTGTCTCCAATTTATTTAGCTGCACTATTCTATTTGGTCAGAACATATAATGTTGATACAATATTCTTTCACTCATTTTGTATTTTGTTGTTGTTGTTGCAGTTGTCATTGCTGTTTTAGCTGGCCGGGGCCGGGTTCGAACCAGCCACCCTGGGTATATGGGGCTGGTGCCCTACCCACTGAGCCACAGGCATTGCCCCCATTCTGTATTTTTTCTTTGCCTTAGTTATATGGTTAAAAACAGGGGTGCCCCAAAATGTATTCGCATTTTAAGAAAGGAAAAAAGTGCATTGAAATTTTAATGATATACACCGACAACATTTGTTATCTTGTATATGGTATCTTGTATCTTTTGTAATTGCAGAAGGCAAAGGTAACTTGACTATTACAGTTTAAATATAGTTATTTTCTGGCCAGGCATGGTGGCTCAAATTTATAATCCTAGCACTCTGGGAGTCCTAGGCAAGTAGATTGCCTGAGCTCTGGAGCTCAAGGCCAGCCTGCGCAAAGCAAGAGCCATCTTTACTAAAAATAGAAAAATTAGTAGGGGGTTGTGGTTGGGGGGGCCTGTAGTCCCAGTTACTTGGGGAGCTGAGACAAGAAGATCTCTTAAGCCCAAGAGTTTGAGGTTCCTGTGAGCTGTGACGCCACAGCACTCTACCCAGGGCTACTGAGTGAGACTGTGTCTCTAAATACATACATACATACATATATTTTTCTTCTTTCTTAAAATGTGTATACATGCTTTTGGCTCTGTCTGTATATACAATGTTCATTATTAGAACTTTGGCAAAGATATCCTCAGTAGTATCTTATTTGGGAAAGCTCTTTTTTCTAGTAGGTTTCTCTGGAAGGTCCTCTGTGTGTAATTATCTCTGAATTATTGTGTGTTTACAGTCCTAGTACAAGAGCTTTGATACTTGAAAGATAGCTTGGGTGCACATAAAGCTCTTGGCAGATAGTTTATTTCCTTGAGATTTTTGCAAATATCATTATACTGCTGTCTTATTTCTATGTTATTGTTGAGTATACTGAATCAATCTTATTTTTCTGTTTCCATTTTCTTGATCTTTTTGCCTGGATTCAGATAATGTTATTAGTGTATGTCTTATGCTTTATTATTAAGGTAAGGATTTTTAGTTACATAATAAGCTCCAAGTGCCATTTTTTTTTTTTCTGGAAATTTTTTCATGTAATGTATTTTAAATACAATTTGTGCCCCATTGTTTAGTTTTTCTTTCCTGATATGGTAAGCATATGTATATAGACATTTCTTTGTTCATTATATTAATAGATCACTTCTATAACCCTATATATTTCTTAATTTCACCATTTAGAAAGAAACTTTTGGGTTTTTTCTTTTCTTTCCTCAATATCTTCTAATTATATTTTTAGTGGCAGCCTTATATACCTTGAATTTTATATCATTTCTAGGATGAGATTCTCCCCCCCACCTTCTTCAATTTCTTTCCTGAATTTGAGCAACTTTTGTTTTCATATGTGTGTTTTGTTCATTTCTATTCTGCAATGTTTTTCCTCTTTATTAAATCATGACTATGTACATGAATGCATTTATGGGGCATAATGTGCTGAACTGATAAACAATGTGGAGTGCTTACATCAAACTGATGATTGTAACCATCATCTTGCTTGCTTATTTGTTGTGGTAAGACATTTATACTCCATTCTTAATAGATTTTGAAATGTGCCATTGTAGTATGCACTTTAGCTGAGGTCCACGAAATACCCTTCTTCCTCCCTCCTCCCCCCTCCTCCCCTCTCCCCTCTTCCCTCTTTCTTTCTGGATTATAGTTATGTTTTATCATTTGTATGAATGCATAGGTGATTATATGTTGGTGAATCTCAATTTTCTTATTTTTCAAATAAACATTGTACATTGAAATTTTTATTATTTTTATCAGCTGGACTGTATTGATCTTCTGATTGTATAGTATTTTTAATAGGTATTGCCCACTATTTTCCCTTTATGGTAAAATATAATGTATTTTTCTGAATGATTTATGGGCATATGTAGTAAAATGAATTTTAATAAATAAATGAGTACTTTTTTGGGAAAGAGGAATTAGTCTTTTCTGATTTATAAGTTTTCTTTTTGTTTTGTTTTGTTTTGTTTGTTTTTTTGGTTTTAATAAGCTCCTCACTTTTCATTTCATTTGCAGAATGAAAAAAAAAGATTCAGAAATTGCCCAAATTCAGGAATGAAATTGAAGACAGTGAAGTGTTATACATTCTTTTTTTATGACTATTTTTATATTGATAATTTTTATCATCTGGAGGGTATTTATTTCTGGATCATGCAGTGTCTAGTGTCATCATTTTGATGAAAGAGAAAAAGTGATGTGGAGTTTAAAGAAAATACTCCTGACTCCACCTTAATGTCTTTGCTCAAATGTTGTGAATTATTTTCCATTTCAAAATCCTCTTAATGCAAGATGTGGCGTATCTTCAGTGGAGTACATTCATTAATTTTCCCCAGTGTTCCCTGTAAAATTAGAAAATTGTACTCTGGCACTTGAATTATGCTACTATGAATTTTTATATTACGATGAAGTCAGAATAATGTTTTGACAATTTGACAAGCTAATTTTGGAACAGCATTTCTTGAAACTAAAATTTTATTATTTAATGTGAGTTTGAGTGTTATTTCCTGGTAGATATTAATTTTTATGTTGTGAAAATATACTGAAGTAGTTAAGAGCCTTTACCAAGTTAATTAATTTAAGAATAAATATGTTTTGTATTTTATCTATCACTCTTTAAACATGTACTGAAATGTTTATATTCATTCCTGCTTGACATATTCATGTCACTTTAGTTTGGCCATATACCTGTATTTTAGAATTAAAATTTTCTTTTCTATGATCTAGTAGTATACCATTTTTTCCAAGAATTTTAGTGTTATAATGAACAGATTTTATGTTCATAACTGTATATAATTGATTTATAAAATTTTGAGGTTAATTTTTGCCTTTACTTTCAGTGTTAGGTCAATATTGAAAAATATATGGAGAAATTTTTCATCACTCAAGTTTTCCAAAAGTAACAGTCGTTTTTGAATTTCAATGTATCAATGAAGGGCATGGTGGCTCGCGTCTGTAATCCCACCATGTGGGAGGATGATGCAGGAGGATTTCTTGAGCTCAGGAGTTCAAGGCTTGTTTGAACAAGAGTGAGACCCCTGACTCATGAATAGAATGGAAAAACCCAGTTGGGTGCTGCAGTGAGCACCTGTAATCCCAGCAGATTTGGAAGCTGAGGCAGCAGGATGCCCACAGCTTGAATCTGAGGTTGCAGTGAGCTATGACTCCATTGCACTTTGCTCAGGGTATAGGGTGGAAATCTGTCTCAGAAAAAAAAGAAAGAAAGAAAGAAAGAAAGAAAGAAAGAAAGAAAGAAAGAAAGAAGAAAAAGAATATCATCTGGATGTGGAACACTTTTCTCCCGTAACTATGGTCTTTCGTGATTGTCTACTAGATTTGTTTTCTTTCTATTCATTAAATCAATTCTATTAATCTATATCTTTGAAACAATAGTTCATTGATGGAATTAATTCTTGTCTAAATCTCAATCTTGGCATACATACTGCAAATATCAACCATATTATTAAGGATAGTCAATAATCCATTATTTTCCATATCTACACATTAAAGACAAGTCAGAAATCACTAGTAACTCTAATTCATAAATAATGATGCATTCAAATAGAAAGAGCCTTCCAAAGGCCACACTGGTTCAGAAACCTTAGCAGGTAGAGATTTTATAGGAAAGAGGGCACAAAAATAGAGACACAGATCTGTGGAATAGAATAAATAATCTAGAGATGAACCCAGCCACCTATCATAATTTGATCTTTGATAAGCCTAACAAAAGCATGCATTGTGGAAAGGAATCCTTATATAACACATGGTGCTGGGAGAACTGGTTAGCCACCTGTAGAAGACTGAAACTGGACCCACACCTCTCACCACTGACAAAAATTGATTCCCACTGCATAAAAGATTTCAATTTAAGACATTAAAATATAAAAGTACTAGAAGAGAGTGCAGGAAAATGCTTGAAGATACTGGCTTTGGAAAATATTTTATGAGAAAGACCTCCTGGCAATTGCAGCCAGCACCAAAAATGTATAAACGAGATTTGATCAAGTTAAAAAGCTTCTGCACAGCTAAGGATAGTATATACAAAGCAAGCAGGCAGCCTTTAGAATGGGAGAAAAATTTTGCGTGTTATTATTCCAACAAAGGTCTTATAACTATTTTTTTATTTATTTTTTATTTTTTATTTTTTTAAATTAAATCATAGCTGCATACATTAATATGATCATGGGGCATCATACACTAGCTTCATAGACCATTTGACACATTTTCATGCCAATAGTCAACATAGCCTTCCTGGCATTTTCCTATTACCGTAGCATGACTTATAACTAGAGTCAAATTAATCAATAAGAAAAGAGCAAACACCTCATCTCTTTGTGGGCAAGAGACTTGAACAAAAACTTCTCTGAAGATGACAGACAAATGGCCAAAAAAACACATGAAAAAATGCTCATTGTCTTAAATCATCAGAGAAGTGGAAAATCAAAATCACATTGAGATATCAGCTAACTCTAGTGAGAATAACCCACATCACAAGGTTCTCAAACTGCAGATGCTGGGGTGGATGTAGAGAGGAGGGGAACACTTCTACACTGCTGGTGGAATTGCAAACTAATACAACTTCTAGAGAAAAAAGTATGGAGAATCCTGAAAGAGTTGAAAATAAATCTTCCATTTCATCTTGCAATTCAATTACTAGGTATCTACTCAGAAGAAAAAAAATCATTTACCACAAATACTTTTGCACCAGAATGTTCATTGCAGCCCAATTCATAATTGCCAAGTCAAAGCAACCCAAACCTCACCAACCCATGAATGGATTAACAAATTGTGGCATATGTGCAGCTTGGAGTACTATTCAGCTATAAATAATGTGGAGACTTTACATCTTCTTTGTTTACCTGGATGGAGTTGTCATGCATTCTTCTTTGTAAAGTATCTTAAGAATGGAAAATAAAAAGGTATCCAATGTACTCAATACTATTATGAAACCTATATATAAACACACACTCATATGAATGACTAAACACAAATATAGTCCAGCAAGGAGGAGTGGTTATGAGGGACAAGGAAGGGAAGGAGGGGAAGGAGGAGACCATTTGGTGGGAACTCACCTAATGTGCATGATGCAAGGGTATATTTTGAAATAACTAAGAGCAAATTTTAAATATCTTACTACTAAAAAAATAAGTAAGTGAGGTGATGGTGATGCTAATCAGTTTAATTTAAGCATTCCAGTTTATATATCAAATCATCACATTGCACCCCATAAATGTATACAGTTATTATTTTAATTAAAAATTAATAAAAACTAAAAATAAAGAAAGCATAAAAACTCTGGGACAAGCACAAGTAGAATACATATATCAAGTACTTAAAAATTTCCCTGAGTGGAAAATTACTGAGAATGACCTAAGATCTGGTGGTTTGAAAACACTGAGTGGGAGGGGTTGACATTCTTGGAGGTTTCTTGGTGAAAGAAGAAAATAGAGGAAGAAAATTCTTGAGAAAGATATTTGTGGGTTGTAAAACTGGAAAGAAAGTTAAGAAAATTTATAGTTCAAATGGGCAGAGAAAGAAATTATAATTGCCCATTTTCTACAGTAAATGTTCTAAGAAATAAGAGGACAGGAGCCTAGAGTCACTAATAATTCTGAACTCTAGTCAATCTAAAGGCAATGTCAAGGCTGTCCTAGTCACTTACTATAACTTTACCTCACATAACTTTTAAAAATGTTTTTTATACATATTTGTTATTTCAGATTAATATGAGGCAACAAATGATTAGGTTGCATCATTTGCATTTCTAAGGTAAAGTTCAAGATGTAGTTGACCCCTTTACTCAGGGGTGTGCTGAGTTCCCTTACATGGTACCACTTAGGTGAGAGTTTAGCAATCCCCTTCCCTCCTCTCCTTTTCCCTGCACTTGAATATAGTTGTATTTTATCTTCTGTGGGTGTGTAGTTGTTTATCTATTGGTTTCATATTAGTATTAAGTACATTGGATACTTTCTTTTCCATTCTTGTGATACTTTACTAAAAATAATGTATTTGAAGTCCAGGCAAATACAAAACATGTAAAGTCTCCATCTTTTTATGGCTGAATAGTATTCCTGGGTGTCCATAAACCACAATTTGTTAATCCATTTATGGGTTGATGAGTGTTTGGATTGATCACACATCTTGGTGATTGTAAATTGAACTGAAATAAACATTCTATGGCAAATATCCTTATGGTAAAATGATTTTTTTTTCTTCTGGGTAGATACCTAGCAATGGAATTGCAGGATCAAATAAGTCTTTTAAGTTTTTCAGGATTCTTCATACTTCTTTGCCTAGAGGTTGTACTAGTTTGCAATCCCACCAGCAGTGTAGAAGTGTTCCCTCCTCTCCACATCCACACCAGCATCTGCAGTTTGGGGACTTTGTGATGCGGGTTATTCTCACTGGAGTTAGGTGAAATCTCAATGTGATTTTGATTTGTGTTTCTCTGATAATTAGGCATAAAGATCTTTTTTTTTTTTTTCATGCATTTGTCAGCCATTCGTTTGTCATCTTCAGAGGTTTCTGTTCAGGCCTCTTGCCTACTTATAAATGGTATTGTTTATTCATGTTAATTGGTTTGAGTTTCCTGTAGATTCTAGTTATCAGCCATTTTTTAGATTCATAACATGTAAAATTCTTCAATTTTGAATGCTGTCTGTTTGCTTTATTTGTGGTACCTTTAGCTGTGCAGAAGCTTTTTAGATGATCATCATCCCATTTATTTAGTTTTGGTGTTGCTGAAGTTGTCCAGGGTGTCTTCATGAATTCCCTAGGCTGATTGCATGATGAGTTTTTCCCAAACTTTCTTTTAGAATTTTTATTGTTTCATGTCTTAAATTTAAATCTTTTTCCAATGAGACTCAATTTTTGTTAGTGGTGAGAGGTGTGGGTTCAGTTTCAGCCATCTACCCTGTTTCCCTGAAAATAAGACAGTGTCTTATATTAAGGTGTGCTCCCAAAGATGCGCTAGGTCTTATTTTCAGGGGGCATCTTATCTTTCCTGTGACTAGGTCTTATTTTTGGAGGATGTCTTATTTTCGGGGAAACAGGATACATATGGCTTAATTGTAACCCATTTGCTTATTTTAGTGTTACTTCAATTATCAAAGAGTTCTTCATGAAATCTTTTCCCAGGCTCATATTGTGAAGAGTTTCCCCCACACTTTCCTCTAGAGTTTTTATTGTTTTGTGTCTTAAATCTAAATATTTTATCTAGTGAAAAAATATTTGTCTACATCTAGATGAATGAAACTGGACCTGCACCTTGGAATATACTTACAAAGGACATGAAGAATCTCTACAGAGAGAACTAAGAGATCCTGAGAAAAGAAACAGCAGGTGATGTTAAAAATATTTTTGTCTCATTTTCCTTCAGTAAACCCCGAGCTTCTTGAGAATAGGTGTCTCATTGAATTATATGGTAGGGAAGTCCCTAGTATTTTATTCCCTTCTTTCTATTTATACTCTTTTAGTTGCAGCCTCTCAAACTGATGCTTGGCTGGCTTTATGGCTTTATGATTTATTTTTCCAACAGAACATTAGCAATTATGTCATACACTGAGGCTAGAAAAGTCTTCCAGAATAGGAAACTTCTGAGTTGCTGCTTTTTGGAACCTTGATGCCACCAAGTGGAAAAGCATGGGCTAACCTATTGGTAGAAGAGAGAATTACATGGGAGAAAGACCAACTTTCCTGTCCTAAGACCACAGAGATCAAGCAGCCTGACAAATGCCAGATATATAAGTGAGGCCATCCTAGAATATGCGGTCTTGACTGAGCCACCAACATAACACAGACTTTAGATAGAATGAACCACCACAACCAAAATGGAAAGAAATGATAAATACTTTATTTCTAAAGTATTTAGAAATAAATACTTTATTTTGTGTTTGTTAAGTACTGAAAACTAATTTGATACCAGGTCATTATCAGAGTGCTTACACTAAATGTCTAACTACTTTGCTGTATAAACAAGTAATTAATGTATAAATTTCATAGAATAAATTATAGCTGAAATCTAAGTGAGAAATCTAAGAGTTAAGCTACAAAGAAAAAAACCTACATAATTTACATAAAGCTCTTAACATGGAATCAAGGTCATGTTCAGCACCCATAGACATGTGATATTCCCATCTAAATTTCTAAATTTCTGTCAGGGTTAAATTGTATAAAATTCGATCTAATTTTAAACATATATAAGATGTTTACTAAAACAATGTTATAGAGTTGTATAGTACCTGTCAGAGTGACTTTAAAAATAGATAGGGTGAAGCATCACCACTCTCCTTTGCAGACCGTTAAAAGATTCCCAGACTCTCGTCAATGTACATGTATGCATGAACTTATGATGGGCCTACATCCATCTAATCTTAGAGTACCCAAACTATTAAGAAAGTGAGACTACTTGAGCTAATACTACATATGCCTGCACTGCACACACGTGTGCATGCAATTTATTACTCTAAAATTCATGCACATCTATGCTAATTAGTCTATAACTAATATCTTCACTGACTATGGAATTTTTTTCTTATTTTCTAGTGTCAGATTTCAACTCAAATTACATCTCTGAGTTAACACATAACTTTCAGAACCCTCAACCAGAGCACTAAACTTATTCCAGTTTCTCTTATGGCTTATTTTTTGCAAACATTTTGGTTCCATTATACTTCACATACCTGGTATTTATTCTAAGTTCACAGCACTTAGCACAGGATCTTGTGCATGATTCATTCCTAATGCTGGCTGCTCCTCTTAAATTGCTTAAATAAATAATAAAAGTTGAAAATTTTAGGCCTATAATACTTTACTATGATGAACCGCATTTTATAAAAGGCATAAGATTAATATAGAACAATAATTTTCAAAAGTCAACAGTTATATCTCTTCATATTATGATATTCATACATTTTAATTTTCCTACCTTGCTTATCTATAATTTCTAATCCTTATGAAATAAGCATGCATATGTTATATAATAAAAAATAATTTTTATTCTGTTGTCTTAATTTAATGTGTATGTCATCATAGTTTTTTTATAGCAATGAAACCTTTCATTCAACTTATTTTTAAAACTCTGTAATACATTTAATTAATATTATTCTGAATGTTAATTACATATATTTATATTTTAAAATGCTTGGGTGTCTTTTAAAAAATTACATTCATAGCAGATATAGTCAAGGTTGCACCAATAGCCCCCCAATACTTCCACGTGTGGTAGCCTGACCTCCATCAGGATGCTGGGCATGTTTGCAAGCTGACGTTCTCTAATGACAAAGCTTCAACCCCTGACCACTCAGTGAAGTGATACAAATACACGAACTTCATAGTTTGGTTTCAGACTTTGGCTACTCGTTAGGATCCAATCCTCACTCCCCACACTGTGTCCAGGAGTAGCTGCGTCTTGCTCTCACGTTACTACTAAAACATTTTTTGTTGTGAATTTAGCACATTTACATATAATATGGCATATTTATCTCATTCACATAAAATTTACAATTGAAAAATGAGTGGAGTGGAAAAATTTAATGAACATTTAAGAGCGTCTGTATGTACAAAACCAAAGGGTAATTCTGTACATTGGTTTTATTGGAGAACAGATTACAGACTAGAAGGCCCAGAGCTCCTTTGGTAGTAAATTGTTGATACAGAATGGTAAGGAAAACCGGCAGTTGTTGAGCAGACACTGCTGGAGACACCTTTACCTTTCTTAATATCTGAAACAGCCCTATAATAATACTGTAGATAGAGGCAGAAGCTTAGTGGTGGATAGAGGATTAGATCTCAAACTGTCTGCCTGCAACTTCACACTTATTTTGTGATATGTGTTCTTCCATATAAACTGAAACTGGAATAAAATCAGGTTTAGAATACTTCACTATATCTTTGTAAAATTCAGATTCTAGTTGTCTAATCTGTATAACCATAGCATCAAATTCTCCCACTTTTATGTAAGGCCGTATTCTCATATGTTACTGCTTACAAGTTCCTTGCAAAGTAATGTCTAAAATGTTTTATCTTCAAAGAAGGCATTCCTACATATCTGATATTTTAATTATTTCATTTTTATACCATAAGTTGTAAATGCAAAATTACTACTTTTTTCATGGTGGTGATATTTAGAAGTAAAGTTATTATCCAGTTAACATTTTAGGTGGCTTTAAGGCAAAGTAAGTTTATTTCAGTTATAAAATCGGGAGAACAGGTGCTATCAAAACATTTTATCTCTCTTCATGACATAAAAGCTCTATTTCATGAATAAAACTTGAGTTTTAGTCAAACATTAAAGTGTTGGAGAATTTTTAGAATGATGTGTTCAAGGTTTAAGGAGACCTGACGAATTTCTTTCTACAAAAAGTTACTATTGGTTACTAAATGGGAGAAAGAAAAGCAACATTTCCTTATTCTACCAACTTAGGGGAGAATCCTATCAGCAAGTTAACTTCCTTAAAATGGAAAAAGGAATTTAAAATCTATTTTGAAGGTGATATCAACATCATTAATTTACAATTTCAGAACCACAGCTAAAGTATTACTCTAATATTCAATATTTGGATTAGAAAAAACCTCCCGTGTATTTCATATACGTGGATGAACTATCTTCAACTTGAACTATCTTCAGTGTATTCTATGAGCATAGCTACTATTTGCTGCTATAACAGAGGATTTTGAAGAGTCATGTGATTAGTCACCTAATATGAATTGAAACTACCACACAGGTTTCTTTCTAATCCCTCCTGACTGGCAGGTAACTCGTGTCTTCAGTTTGAGGACATCACTCATTATTACATAGTACACTATTCATTGAATATTGAATAACTTAAAAAATACCTACAGGCTCATTGCCCAAGCTCAGTGGTTAGGGTACTGGCCACATACACCAAGGTAGTGGGTTCGAACTCAGCCTGGGCCTGCTAAACAATAATGACAACTGCAACCAAAAAATAGCTAGGCGTTGTGGCGGGTGCCTGTAGTCCCAGCTACTTGAGAGGCTGAGGCAAGAGAATCGCTTAAGCCCAAGAGTGGGAGGTGGCTGTGAGCTGTGACACAATAGCACTGTACCAAGGGCGGCATAATGAGACTCTGTCTCAAACAAACAAACAAACAAAAACTCTTCATAACTTAACAGCCCTGGCTGACAGGAAAACTTAATTTTCCTTGAAAATTTACTTTTGTTAAATAAGGAAATTTTAACATGTGCTGAGAACTTTCCTTATTTTCTTTTAAAATAAGGAAATAGCCAGTCAATTAAATAAAATTTTAACAAAAAATCAACTGGACATGCAATAGATAAAAATATATTGCCTCATATTATTTTGATTTCAGTAAAAAAAAAAAAAAAAAAAAAAAAAAAAAAGAATAAAAAGCCAGAAATTTGTTCCTACAGCACATTTGTGTCTTTCTAAATTTCAATGCAAACTTAGTGACAGGGACACCAAGATATTTTATTATTCTTTGATCCTTTATTTGTCTTGTATTAATATTTCCAACATCCAAACTCCCTCTGCCATGTTTTGTTAACCACTCACAGCCCCCCACTTCTCAAGCAATGTAACTAAGGAGTTAGGCTCTTGAAAGTAAGAATTCCTTAAATATGTGGGTTTTTTTCTTTTTGTATGAAGAGAGGTATTTTATTGAACAAGAAGTGCAGTCACGTGTTTGATCCCTACAAGTTTGATAATTACACGTTCATTCACTTCTCTATCATTTTAACTTCAAATATCTGGGGAACAAATATTTTCACACAAAGATATTTCTCTTTGTAAGCTCCACCTCTTTATTATTTATTTATTTTTATTTTCATTTATTTTTTTTTTTAGAGACAGGGTCTCAGTTTATCACCCTCGGTAGAGTGCTGTGGTATCACAGCTCACAGAACCTCCAGCTCCTGGGCTTAGGCAATTCTCTTTTGTAAGCTCCTGTCCACTCTCAGCCACAGCTCATCAGTGCTTCAGCGAGTTGGTCCCCTCATTGGAGCTGACGATACAGTTCTACATGCATCTGAATTTGCACTGACATAGGAGCTACTTGGTACTTTTTGTTTTTTAGTTTGTGTTTCTTCTATGAATAAAAAGGAAGGGGGAGCACACACATTCTCTACTCTTTCAGGTTTCTGTTTTTGAAAAGATAATCAGGCTCTCTGACTCAGAGTAGACATGAAGTTCCACGGTCATCACAAAAACTCTCCACACTCACGATACATTCTCAACAGTCATAAAAGACGATGTTCTCTCTTCAAGAAGCACCTGAGTTGAAAGACCAGATTTCATTCTGAGTTTACACACAATTTTAATTCTGAAAGGGGCACAGTGAATTTGGAACCTGCAAAATATATTTAAAACATTTAAAAGCTACTTTTATACTTTTCCATATGAGAAAAGTGATTGAAGGTAGCTTAAATCACAATGAAATTCATTGAAAATACATAAATTTAAAAATAGTTTTAAAAACTATCAGCCAAAATATCAAGAGAGCAAGATAGAGTCATGAAGACTCTATTCATATTTTCACATACACATGTTTTCAAGTCTTTTATATGTTTTTTATTGGGCACAAATTTCCATTGTGATTTCTGTTAGCCAGTGTGAAAAGAGAAATATTATTGGTTACAGATTTTATAAAATTCTTAAGACAAAAAGATGCTCACAAGGAAAATGATTCCCAGGACTGAGGCCGGGGCATTGCGTCAAGTTCTACATAATATTATCATCTGATTGATTCCAGAAGGAAATTTAGAAACTCCGTATTCTCCTCAACTGGCTTTTGAAGTGTATTAGCAGTAAGTACAACATTCTAGACACAAATTAACAGTGCTCATCTAGATGTTCTACAGAATATTTAGATATTCTGTAAATCACAGAGATTTTGTGATGAAAGGTAAGCAGGAGGATTTTTTTGTTTTGTTTTAATTCTCATGTGAAAACTGAACATGTAGACCTAAATCAGGGCCTCTGGCCAGACTTTCTTAGTTCTCAATTGTGAAATATTGAAAGGTGAAAGATATTGCCCCTGAAGCCGTTTATTTCTTGCACGTGAATGTATCCTTTAATTGAAATGAGAAAGTGATCCACATTATGATCTCCATTTTCCATATTATCTTTTTTATGAAATAAAGGACACGAAAACACACACACACATGCAGTTCATATTTCCTGATGTTTTATATTTTACTGCTTAATTTTACATATTAAATTTGAGGAAAAAAACAAATTTTTTCTCAAATTTAATTTTGTGTCTCAGACTCCCATTTCTAATGCTTTTATTTTACTACTGAATTCTATGGGTGGTTATGACTAACTATGGTTAAAGTCAGCTGCAGAGTGACAATTCTTTATGATTGGCATGGAGTAGATACCTATTTTGTTCACCTAAGTTTCTCCCATAAGTTTTAAATGCGAGATGGAGCAGGAACTGAATTCAGTAAAGACATTGGAAGTAAGTAAGCTGATATACACAATAAAATTAGAAAAAATAGCAATTCTCTGCTAATTGCATTTTGGACAATAAGGGAAAAGAAAAAAAGTTTAGAGGATGAAAACATTTCAACAAGAATTAAAGATGAGGAAATGTAGCGCACTATTACACCATGCTATTTCATCTATAAAATCATCTATCCACTTAGTGGTCCAAATAAATGTGAGGCTATTAGTAAATTTTAAGCTGTAAGACTAATTTGATGGAAACCATCTTTATTTCTCCAATTTCATAAAGTCTGCTGTCTATTCAAAACTGCTCAGTGAAAAATAAGTTTTAATAGACCATTTTATTAAAGCTTCATTATTTTTTAAGCACTCCCGGAAAGCAAAAGGCCTGAGTTTCAAAACAAATGAGATACTTCACAAACTATTAATAAAAGAAAAATTATGAAAATTAATGCTTAAAGTCAGAGATGGGCAAGCTAACATTAGCTCAATATTACTTTTCAAATCATTTTCAGGTCTTAACAAAAAGTTTGTGTTATCTTTAGAATGTATCCTCCGGGGGCTGGGGAGGGGGATGTATCCTGAGTAGTAAAGTGAGACATAATTTAAGCTACGTAATAAGTATATTTATAGTGCCATACATTTACAGGGTATATCAACCATTCTTACTACTGTCTCCTCAAAATATCTCCCTTATATCTATATTCATTTGTTGATCCCTTTATTGCCAACAAGTCTCACTGAATAGTTTTTTGTAACCATCTTTCATCTTATAACTATTTTCTAAAATCTAAAACTGATGATCTGGACCACTTTCAGGAATGCATTTGATAGCATTTCATTGATTTGGAATGAACTGTGAAGTCCCCGTGGCACTGTGTGTTAGAGTACTTGCCTACCTTTTGATCCCACTCCAGCGAATCTGCACTCTCCGGCTTACGGGTGTTGATGCCGCTGGTGAACTTTGCAAGCTCTTCTGTACTTCATCTCTTTTGCATTTTCTGTCTCCAGAATGTGCTTCCTCAGAGACATAGTCACTGGCTCTTTCTTATCTTTTCAATCCTTTCCCGAATTTACTCTGTCTGATACACTGGGTGTTTGTTAATCACTCTTTACTACACAACCCTTTTAATTTCATTCTTCTCATATTGTATGTTTTATGTGTTTCTACATACAGTTATGACCCATTTCTTCCTTTAAAGGTGTCCAAGACTTCGTTGTCTTACTTGTCATTGTAATTTATGACATAAGGAATTTCTCGGTATCTAAGTGTTGTTAGTAAAAACATCGTTATTAATTAATCAGTTAACAAAAGAAAGTATTCTCTAACATCTTGATAATACACATACCCAAATCCTATTTAAGAATATTTTGTTCTGGTTTTCTTGTGTCAAATAAAATTATAATTTGGGGAGGGGGGAATCTAAATTTATGTATATACATGTAGTATTATTTATTTATGAAATCTGTGACATTTAAAAAGATAGACATACATGACAGTCTCTAGAATTTATGGGACAGTTGAACGTGATATTAGGAGTTAGGGATATTTGATTTTTCTCAGAGGTCTGACCCTAACAAAAATGGTAACATTTAGTTTTAGTACTTCTTCATTTTTCATCCTAGATTTCTTTTCCTTTTTTTTTTTTTTTTTAGTCCTATATTGACTACTCAAATGTTTATGCTGCATGTGGATTTTGGAGACAGAATGAATACCACCTATCCTTTCCAATAGCACTTTAAGCAGAAAAACAAACAAACAAACAAAAAAAAACAGGTATCGGACCTCGACCTGATTTAACTGCCTCTAACCTTTTTTTTTTTTTTTTTAATAGATAAAAATCAAACCTATTTAAATTCATGTTATTTCTTAATTTTTTTTAAGATTTAAAGACCAACACCAACCTCTCCAGAATTATATCTTGCATGATCTCCCCAAATTTAAGATTGAGGTCTCTCAGGCAGCATCAATGGTGAGGAACAATGTCTGCTGCTCCTTTTACCTTCTACACATGGCCGATCCAGAAAACACAGGTGGAAACAACATAATTTAAGCCTCTGAAGGAGCCTTCCTAAACTACCATTCTTCCATCTAAATTCTGATTTAATTGATTTTATCCAAACACAGAGAGAGGCCATATGGCTTTTTAAAACTTAAAGAGTACACATAGCTCATATTTTACATGTGCACGGAATTATTTGTATTGTTTTAGTTAAATTTTAAAAGTTAAAGATATCAATGTGAATTTAACCTGATAGTATAAACACAGTGAATACTGTGTTCAGTGTATCTGTCAAAACAAGGGAAACAAAGATGAGACAAGTTCCTAATCTTTCCATATGTTATATGAGGGTTAGAAAACTCATGTTTTATAACAGAAATGATATGTTCGGCCAATATAAATGTTTCTCAGTAAATGTCTCACATATTTTTCAAGGACCAATAGGTTTGACTTCTTCAGCAAATGTAAGATGAAGTATAACATGCTAAAATGATATCAATTTAATCTCATCCTATCAGCACACAATCCATCACCCAGTAGACTATGAGCCTGAATAAAACATTATTTTCATATCTATATCTTGGGAGCAAGTTTTCCCAGATCATGGCTATATATCAAAGTCTAACAAATATATTCCTAAAACTTGATAAATATTGAAGGAGGCAAAAATTATTAGTTTACAATATTAAAATTAAGACACTAGGAAAATCATACTTAAATATTCTGTATTATATGGAAAATTAAGTGAAGATCTAAAGTTGTATGTATTTTTATTAATGTATTTTTAATTAACAAATAATAATTCTGTATGTCTGTGAGGTACAAAATGATAGTTTGAACTCTGGATGGATGGTAGGAAGATTCAGTCAAGCTCATCAATGTAATTGTCACCTCAAAACTTAATTTTTTGTGGTTATAAAGCTAAAAATTCATTACTTTTGTGATTTTAAAATACCAACCCATTAACTATGTATTAACTATGGACATGATACAATGAGTTATATTAAGTATGTGTATTTTAAATTTGTCTTTGTTTTATAAGAACTGAAAATAATATGTTATTCTCACTGCTAAATCTTGGTTGTGTGTATCCCTGGATACACTAATTGATATAAAGTTCAATTATATTTTTTATACAAATTCTCAAACAATGAAAGTTTTGGCATATCACTAACAAAATATTTTATTGTAGATTTTTAACAAACCTGATTACATTAGATATGCATCTGGACAGTCAAAGCCATTATGATTTTGATGTTAGATTTCTGCAACTAAAATTTTGAATATGTCTATGACTTACCTCACTTAATATATACATTTAAAAAACTACTAAATGGCAAATATCTATAAAATTTACCCTATAAGAATACAGGAGTATAAAAAAGATCCCATATGAAATAATTTTTATCTCGACTACTTCATTATTGATTTAGACTCCATTCCACTTCTTGACCTATTAGCTCTACTACTGTTAGCTGTGGTTATTACAAATAATAGGAACTATTGGAATTAATACATGTTGAGAAAATGTATCTGTAAACGTATTGAAAGTGCTTAGAAACCAAATCTCAACATAGCTGTCTTTGTGTGCACTGCATTATATATCAGGGAGAGCACAGCAATGGCATTGCTTAGATTTCAATCAGGATATTTTGAAAGAAACTAAATAAGTTTTCAAGTATTGTTTCATTTTTGTTTTATTTTTATAAGTACTAGAAGCTATATTTTCTTTACCTACAATGAAGAAAGTAGCCCACAGGCCAAACATTTCCATGGAGAATAAAAATTTAATATTTTTTAAAAATGAAAACTATTACTGAACACACTAACCGATTTACAAGCACAAATAACTGAAAAAGTGTGATTAACAGAAACCATAAAGTGGATATTGGGACTATCTGGAAATAGCACTGAGCTGCTTGTTTGCTCTTTTCTCAGAAGAGATAAAACACAATATTATTAATAGATTGGAATTAGAGATTTCCTGTAACTTTCACAGCATGGGGGATGCTATGAGAAGTCTGAGGTTACAACAGATTCTCCACAGTCCTCCACACACAATGATTAGAGTGGCCTTTCCTAACAGGTGTACTGCAGGTCATCTACAGATATTCTTTTCATATGCCGGAGGAGGACTTCACTTCTGCCTGGGTAAGGATATAAAAATATGACAGAATTGGTTTGAGTGCATTAACATAATTCTAGAGGAATTGTTAGCTTCTTTTCACATATTTATGGGCAGAAATATAAAGGTGGATGTTGCAGTGAATTAAATTATTCTGTTTGTCTAAATCAAGTCTTGCTTTATAAAGAAAATCAGAATCATATGCAATGTTTATATTTCCTAACAAATTCTGACCATTGAAACTGGAGCAGTGGTTTGTGCCTATTATTTCAGCAACTCAAAAGACTGAAGAAGGAGAATTGCTGGAGTCCAGGAGTTTAAAACCACTCTGGATGACATAGAGATTCCTAATTTCTAAAAAAGTTTTTTAAAAAATTTACAAATTTATTACCATTGCTCTCAAGATTATTACATATGTTAGTATATGATTAGAAAAATAGGGTTATCCATGATGACATAGTGTAAAGAATAAAAAGAAAAATGAAAAGAATGGAGAAAAGTTGGGTGTTAGAAAAAAATATCTCAAGGAGATTCTAAAGATATTCTTCATCTCAACAGTAAAGAACCAGTATTAACACTTTTAACTGAAAATTCAGTGTGCTCTGAATAGAATCTCCAATCAATGTATAGATTTTACTTTTCTTAATAATATGTTCATATATTAATTGGCCATTTAATTAATGACCTCATTCATTTGCAGTTATTTAATAATTAGAAATCAAATCCTGAGATTTATATTTGGTAATTTGGTAGGATGGAGAGGTAACTTTTATATGATAAAGAATTGGAGAAATGAGAAGAAAAATGAGAATAATGTAGCAAACATATTAATCAAAAACTCACAGTATGTCATCTGAAAGGGAAGATACTTAATATAGTTTTCTGAAAAGTGGGAGTTACTATAGTCAGAAATAGGTTTAAAGAGGAGTAGGGTTATACTGGTAGAAAAAAATGTACTACTAATAATTCATAGTTTATGTCAATTACTAAACCTATTCCTAGAGTAGATATGGCCTTTAAAAAACCTATTAGTAAGTATTAATCAAGTCCTGCCATTTAGGACTGTTTGTTACAGAGGTTATTGTCTGTCTTTCTGAGGTTATTGTTTGCCTTCTTGACTGGTTGCTTGAGATAGTAGGTTGACTACGTGGACTGGATACCAGGTTGGTTTCCTGGAATGGTTATTAGAAACAGCATGTTAGCTTCCCAGACTAATTCTGGGAGGTTGGGAGTATAGGTTTGATTTTCATATGTAGTATTGCCCTTGTCCATTAATATATTCAGCCAGATCTGATCAGAAATGCCTATTTCATTGCAATATACTTTTCTACAGGAAAAGCAGGAATGTGAATGAATGTGAAATTTTAACAACTGAGAAATATTCCAATTACAATGATAAACATTTCATGTTTTCCACTCTAATTAGTATTTATTTTCATCATTACAAATACAGACAAAAATCTACCTATTAGTTTACACAAAGTTTATATAGACTTTGATAGGATTGAAAAATGTCTCTGTTCTTAATAATAATTTATGAAACAGAATTATACATTCATTCAAAAAAAAAAAAAGGGTACATAAAACAGGTATACAGAGTAAGTTGTAAGCACTTTGAAAACCACTTGAGTAACTTAAAAGTTTTCAGAGTTTATATAAATTGTTTCAGACATTAGAAATTTTTCATATTGCTCAATTTATTCAGTCATTCCACAGGATAATAATAATAAGGGCCAGGAGCAGTGGCTCATGCTGATAATCCCAGCACTCTGAGAATCCTAGGCAGGCAGATTGCTTGAGTTCAGGAGTTCAAGACTAGACTGAGGAAGAGCGAGACACTGTCTCTAAAAAAATTAGCCAGGCTGTTGTGGCTGGCACCTCCAGTCCTAGCTACCTGGGAGGTTGAGGTAAGAGGATTGCTTTAGATCAAGAGTTTGAGTTTGCTGTGAACTACAATGCCACCACACTCTACCCAGGGTGACTGAATTTGACTCTGTTTCAAATAATAATAATAATAAATTCTAACAATTACAAAATGGTAGGCACTTAATTGAAAGTCAGTATAGATAGTGGAAGGCACTATGTATAGCAGTTAAGAACTCAAGACCTGGAACCAGACTGGTATGACCATTTGAGAGCAATTTTAGCATTTTAAGAGTGAACATTTCTCTCAATGTTAGAGTTTATTTGTATAGATTGATCTTTAAAAATATTTCTATGTAAATTTCACATCACTGCATTAGTGTAAAAATACATTAATGTAATTAATGCATTAGTTTCAACTCATTAAATTTAATTAACCAAAACATAGCTAAAATTGGGAATGAATTTCACTTTTGTTGTCAATTTATAATTAACAGGTTGAGTGCCGATCCTGGATAAAAATTACATAGAAATTAGTTATAGTCCTTAAGTAGCTTATTTTCTTAGCAGTCATTTCATTAAGAGTTCATACATTGTGAGAAATGTCATGTCGTATTCAATGCTTTAAATATTGTTTTCATTATATTCATCCCTATAAGTTGAGTCTTTAAGAATTAAAAGTACCCTGCAAATAGAAAATTGTTATATTGAGTATTTTTTTCTCTTCAAACACATTTCATGTGTGTTGTTAGTTTTGTATAGCTAATAAGAGACAGATTTGCAGTGGAATAACATTTATTTTCCCAGTGTTTATTTTGAAATCATTTGTTGTCTGAAATTACAGTGATATACACTTCCTCTGGCTTTTCAAGAATTTCAATTACATATATGATATTTATTTTATTTTATTTCTTTTCTTTTTTAAAACATTTTTTATTAAATTATAACTCTGTACATTGATGCATTTATGGGGTTCAGTGTACTGCTTTGATATATAATGTGAAATGCTTACATTGAACTAAGTAACACAACCATCACAATTATACTTATTTCTTAATAGTTTTGAAATGTACCATTGCATCATGCACATTAGGTGAGGTCCCCCAAAATACCCTCCCTCCTTACATCTTCCCCCTGTCCTCCCCTCTCTCTCCTCTTCCCTTCTACTTTCTGGACTATAGTTATGTGTTGCCATTCTTATAAATATGCAGGTAATTATATATTGATTTCATAGTAGTATTGAGTACACTGGATACTTTTTTTCCCCATTCTTGAGATATTTTACTAAGAAGAATATGTTCCAGCTCTATCCAGGTAAACATAAAAGATGTGAAGTCTCTTTTTTATGGCTACATAATATTCCATAGTATACATATACCACAATTTTATTAATCCATTCATGGGTCCATGGGCACTTGGGCTGTTTCCATGCCTTGGCTATTATGAATTGGGCTGTAATAAACATTCTTGTGCAAATGTCTTTGTTGTAAAATAATTTTTGATCATCTGGGTATATACTACTTCTCCTTCTACTATATATAGTAGAAGAATTGCATGGTTCAACAGTAGGTCTACTTTTAGTTCCTTGAGTGTTTTCCAAACTTCTTTCCAAAAAGGTTGTATTAACTTACACTCCCACCAGCAGTGTAGAAGTGTTCCCTTCTCACCGCATCCATGCTAACATCTGTAGTTTGGAAATTTTGTGATATGGACTAATCTTACTGGAGTTATCTCAAAGTGGTTTTGATTTGCATTTCTCTGATGATTAAAAAAGATGAGCATTTTTTCATGTGCTTGTAGGTCATGCTCCTGTCTTCATCAGAGAACTTTCTATTTAGGTCCCTTGCCCACATAGGGGTTATTTGTTCTTTTCTTATTGATAAGTTTGAGTTCTCTGTAGATTCTAGTTATCAGACTTTTGTCAAAAGCATAACCTGCAAAAATCTTCTCCCATTCTGAAGGCTGTTTGTATGCATTACTTACTGTGCCCTTGGCTGTGAAAAAGCTTTTTAGTTTGATCAGATCCCAGTAATGTATTTTTGGTGTTGCTTCAATTGGATGGGCAGTTTTCTTCAGAAAACATTCTCCCAGGCCAATTTCTTCAAGTGTTCTACCTGAACTCTCTTCTGGTATTTTTTATAGTTTCATGTCTTATGTTGAAATATTTGATCCAGTGAGAATCAATTTTTATTAATAGTGAAAGGTGGGGGTCCAGTTTCAATCTTCTACAGGTCACCAGTCAGTTCACCCAGCACCATTTTTTTTTTTGTTTATTTGTTTGTTTTGCAGTTTTTTTGCTGGGGCCAGGTTTGAACCCATCACCTCTAGTATATGGGACCAGTGCCCTACTCCTTTGAGCAACAGGGATCTCCCCAAGCACCATTTGTTAAATAGGGAGTCTTTCCCCCACTGAATATATATATATATATATATATATATATATATATATATATATATTTTGATAGGCTTGTTGAAGATCAAATGACGATAATTAGCTGGATTCATCTCTTGGTTCTCTAGTCTGTTCCATAAATCTACCCCTCTGTTTTTGAGCCAGTACATGCTGTTTTGATCACTATAGATTTATAGTATAGCCTGAAGTCTGGTAATATGATTCCTCCTGATTTGTTCTTATTTCTAAGTAATGTATTTGCTATTCAAGGTTTTTTCTGATTTCATATAAAATGAAGTACTATTTTTTCAGATTCTTTAAATATGACAATGGTACTTTAATAGGGATTGCATTAAATCTGTAGATTGCTTTGGGTATATGGACATTTTAACAATGTTGATCCTTCCCAGCCATGAAAATGGTATGTTTTTCCATTTGTTAACATCTTCAGCTATATCTTTTCTCAGAGTTTTATAGTTCTCTTTATAGAGATCTTTAATGTCCGTTGTTAGGTAAATTCCTAGATATTTCATCTTCTTTGGCACTACTATAAAAGAATAGAGTCCTTGACTATATTTTCAGCTTGACTATTGTTGGCATATATAAAAGCTACTAACTTGTAAGTATTGATTTTGTATCCTGAGATGTTGCTGTGTTCCTTAATCACTTCTAAGAGTTTTGAAGTTGAGTCCCTGGGATTTTCCAGGGATAGGATCATATCATCAGCAAAGAGTGAGAGTTTGAGCTCCTCTGACCCTATTTGGATACCCTTGATCACCTTCTTTTGCCTGATTGCTAAAGCTAAGACTTCCATCACTATGTTGAATAGCAGTGGAGATAGTGGGCATCTTTGCCTCATTCCTGATCTGAGTGGAAATGTTTTCAATTTTACACCATTCAATATGATATTGGCTGTGGGTTTGCTATAGATGGCCTCCTATCAGTTTAAAAAATGTCCCTTCTTTGCCTATTTTCTTAAGTGTTCTGGTCATGAAAGGATGCTGGATATTATCAAAGTCTTTTTCTGCATCAGTTGAGAGAATAATATGGTCTTTGTTTTTTATTTTATTGATGTGATATATTATATTTATAGATTTGTGTATTTTGAACCAACCCTGTGTCCCTGGAATAAAACCAACTTGATCATTGTGTATAATTTTTTAGATGTGTTTTTGAATTCTGTTTGCTAAGATATTATTAAATATTCTTGCATTGATATTCATTAATGATATTGGTTTATAATTTTCTTTCTTTGTTAGATCCTTTCTTGGTTTGGGGATCAGGGTGATATTTGCTTCATAGCATGTGTTGGGAAGTATTCTTTCTTTTCCTATGCTTTGGAAAAGGTTGTATAATATAGGTACTAGTTTCTCTTGAAAGGTTTGACAGAATTCGGATGTGAAGCCATCTTGTCCTGGACATTGTTTTTTTTTTTTTTTTTTTTTTTTTTTTTTAGGGAGATTTTGTATTGTTGATGCTATTTCAGTGGTTGATATAGGTCTATTCAAGATTTTTAATTCTTTCTCCTTGAGTGCAGGAAGGTGGCATGCTCTCAGGTATTGGTCCATTTCCTTCAGATTTTCATATTTCTGGGAATAGAGATTTTTGTAGTAATCATTGAGAATTTTTTAAATTTTTGCAGTATCTGTTGTTATTTCTCCTTTATCCTTGATGATAGACAATATTAGAGATTTTACTCTTCTGTTTCTGGTTAGATCAGTCAAATGTTTATCATTTTATTGATCTTTTCAAAAATCAAAATTTTGTTTTATTTATCTTCTAAATGATTCTTTTTTTTTTTTCAATTTTATTTAATTCTGCCCTAATTTTGGTTTTTTTTTTCTTTTGTAGAGTTTGGTGTTGCAATGTTCTTCCTTTTCCAGTTGCTTGAGTTGATCCATTAAGTTGTTAGCTTCCTCTCTCAGTTTTCTTGATGAAGTTTTCCAATGCTATAAATTTCCTTCTAATGACTGCCTTTGCAGTATCCCACAGGTGTTGATAATTTGTGTCTTCATTATCATTTTGTTCCAAAAATTTGGTGATTTGCTTCTAATCTCATTTTTGATCTAGCTATCATTCAACCTAAGATTATTTAGTTTCCTTGACTTTGTTTGAATATGAAGATTCCTGTTGCTGTTGAGTTCAACTTTTATTCCACAGTGGTCCGAGAAGATACAAGGAATAATTTCTGTTATTTAAAAATTGGTAAGGTTAGACTTGTGTTCTAGAATATGATCTATTTTGGAGGATGACCCATGGGCTGATGAGAAGAATGTATATTCAGTTTTATTGGGATGAAATTTTCTGTAGAGGTCTATAAAGTTCATTTGTTCTAGGGTCAAGTTTAAGTCTATTATTTCTTTGTTTAGTTTTTTCTTGGAGGATCTATCAAAAACTGTCAAAGGGGTGTTAAAAATCTCCAACTATTATAGTGCAGGAAGATATCAAGTTGTTTATATCCATTAGGGTTTGCTCTATGAATTGAGCACTCTGGTAAGGTGCATAAATGTTAATTATCAAAATTTCTTCTTGTTGGGTGTTTCTTTAACAAATATGTAGTGACCATCTTTATCTTTCTTTATCTTTGTTGGTTTAAAGCCAATTGTTTCTGCAACTAAAATTGCAACCCCTGCTTTTTTCTGGTTTCCATTTGCCTGTATTATAAAGGTCCATCCCTTCATCCTAAGTCTATTTTTATCCTTTAAGGTTAGGTGAAATTCTTGTAGACAGCAGACATCCAGTCTGAGTTAAATGTATCCAGTCAGCCAACCAATGCCTCTTTAGAGGACAATTTAAACCATTCACATTAATTGAAAGAATTGACAAACCTGCTTGGGTTTTGGATGTCAGGATTTTCAATGTCCAGTGCACATTTTTAATCCTTTCACCAATGTGGAAGTTGGGTTTTGTTAAAAAATTTCTGGGTGAGTTTATGTTGGAGGTAGAACATTGCGCTGGTTGGTCATTGTGGAGGATGGATCTGAGAATATCCTGGAGAGCTGGTATAGTTATGGCCAATTTCTTCAACATATGTATATCATTAAAGTATTTGATTTCTCCATCACAGATAAAACTCAGTTTAGCTGGATACAGGATCCTGGGCTTGTAGTTGTTTTGTTTTAGGAGATCAAAGGTCGATGACCATTCTCTTCTGGCTTGAAACATTTTGCTGAGGGATCTGCAGTCATTCCGATACTTTTCCCTTTGTAGGTAATGTTTTTCTTATATCTGGCTGCTTGCAGAAATTTCTCCTTCACCTTAACTTTGGCAAAGTTAATCACAATGTGTCTAGGAGATGCTTTATTTAGATTGAGTCTTGCTGGGGTTCTAAAACTGTCTGCTATCTGAAGTGCTGTATCTCTTGCAATACTTGGGAAATTCTCCTTCAAAATCTCTTGGAGTAGAGCATCTGTACCTTTAGGACCATCCTCTTCTCCTTCAGGAATTCCTATAAGATGAATATTTGATCTTTTGGGGTGATCCCACAACTCTCTTAGGGAATGATCAGTTTTTGCTCTCCATTTGTCTTCCTTTTTGAATGTTTGGGAACATTCAAAAGCTTTGTCTTCAGTTTAAGAGATACTTTCTTCTGCCTGATCAACTCCATTACTGAGAGATTCTACTGTACTTCAGAGTTTTTCAACTAACTTTTTAATTTCCTTGAGCTCTGCTATCTCTTTTCTGATTATGTCCTTATCTTTGGTGACTTGGGCTTTGAATTCATCAATTTTTTGAGACAACTTTAGAACTATTCTTTAGAATTCAATTTCTATATTTTCTTCCATTCTATTTATCTATGGATTATCAGAATCCATATTTTGAATTCTATTTCTGACATCGCTGCCATTTGTCTATGCATGGCAACTTCAGTTATATCTCCTTTGTCATTTCTTGGGGGGATGGATCTACTCTGGTTATTCATGTTGCCAGAGTTCTTCTGTTGGGTCTGCATCATGTTTATTTTTCACTGTTTGGTTATTAGAACCAGTGGGGTGAAACTGAATTGGGGTTTCCAGGTAGTAGAGATAGCCCCTTACAAAAGAGCTAGGCTTTGTAATTGTGGTTTATCTTGGTTTATCTCCTAAAACCTTACAAGGGTCCCTTTCAGAGTTTTGGCCAGGGACTCTGAGGACCTACTTGGTGAAATAGCACAAGCTAGCTTTGTTTTGATATCAGCCAACCTCTACCCTATCCTAAGATATCCTAAGAAGCCACAGTATTGGATTTAAATCTAAACTGTGAAGAGATACAGACAGCTGTGGCATCCAGCCCCCACCCTTCAGTTCTTTACTGCTACAGAACTTTGAAGGTCAACCTCAGAATGTCCCTGAGTGGACAGCCCCAGACACAGGTTCCAATTAAATTATCTCAAGCAGTGCAAATACTACTTTACAGAGAGGGATTCAAGGGTCTCCAATAGCAGAAATGGAGCAAGGGATCACACCTCGTCCACCAGACTTAGTCCACACTGCTGTCTGCTTCTCTGCTGACAGGCCCAGTTGGAGCCAGGGGCCATGCTCCCACCCACTGGTCTCAATCCTCACCCAGCTAGACTCTGCTTACCAGACCAGTTGGAGTCAGGGGACCAGGCCCCACCTGCAGTTCTCAGTCCACACCCAGTAAGCCTCTGCTCACTGGCCCACTGGAGACAGGGGACCATGCCCTAGCCCTCAGTTCTTGGTTCACACCCAGTAACCCACTGCTCAAGGGTTCTGTTAGAGTCCAGGGACCACACCCTTGCCCTCATGTCTCAGTCCATGCAGGCATGCCTCTGCTTACAGGCCTAGCACGGGCTGGGGACTAGCCCTGTGTGCCAAACTCAGTCCACACGGGGCAACCACTCTCCTGCTGTGGATGCCATCAGAGCTAGGGGTTCTGCATCCCGCCTCATCAAACACAGCCCAAACCAAGGGTCAACAGCACCACTGGCCAGGCATAGTCATGGCCAGGGGACTGTTTCTCCTCTCACCAAGTATACTTTTTCTTCTCGCTCCTTCTTTCTTCCTTGTTAGTCAAAGATTCTGTCCTGATAATTGGTGGTCCACACTATGCCCAGATTTCTCAAGACAAGACCAAACACTCCGCTCTGCAGGGGGCAGAACTTCAGCCTTCCATGAGAGAGGGGAAGGGTGGACTGGGAGTTTGCTTATGGTGGAAAATATCTATTCAATTTTATGCCTGGTGGGGTGGTGTCTAGGTTCATAAGTGGGACCTCTCTGGAGAAAGAGACCTGGTGTTTTGCAGCTCTCTCCAGTAGGCAAAATAAGAGATCTTTTGTTCCCTGCTCATTTGCAATACCCTGCGGTAGGTCTCCTGCTTGGGGGACAGGTCTCTAGTCAGTAGGCTTTGTACCTGTAATTTATTTTCTTGAATGCTCTTCCTTGGAGTCACAGTTTGCTGAACTTCTTTTTTGGCTTAGCTCCCCACCTTTGGCTTCATAGAGTCTGATTCCATCCAGTTTTTCTCCCTCTGCTTAGGAGCCTCTGTCAAGGGTTGCTACCAATTGGCTATCTTCCCAGAATTCCCCACATATATTATATTTAAAAGGAGTAAATATTTAAATACAATATTCACTCCTTTACTAGATGTCTAATAAAGTCCAACTAGTTAATTTTAATTGAAATTAAAATACATAACTAGATTATTTTAAGTAATTAAATATTATATAATATTTCTAAAAATAATTTTAGTAATCTTAATTTTGTTGCCTCGTTTAAAGACAGTGTTGGCCAAGCTTAGAATAAATAGTGAAGGGAGTAATAATTACTTCTTGTTGTTAAGTTAAATTATATGTAGACTCTTAAAAACTTCAACATATGTCAAACACATCGGGTGACATATTTTTAACATACATTATATAAAAATTTGGGAAAATTTGCCATCTCTACCACTTTGCCTTTTTAAAATCTATAAATGGTAAACTCATAAAGACTTAGTAAATATATAAGCTACAAAAACTAAACTCACACTGATCCAGAAATAAGGAGAAATTCAATGGCTAATGTAACTTAAAAATACAAGGGTAAAATTAACTTCAGGCCCAGATGGATCCAGGAAATTGAATATGTCATTAGGACAGTTTTTCTCTTCATTTCTATACTGGTTTTATTCTCATATATTTTATTTTTATATGGTGACCCCAATTAATCCTATGTTAATATTCTCCCTCTTGACTAAGGAAAATGGAATTACATCTTCTCAGGTTTTCAAGAAAAATAGTCACTTAAGCATATTGGATCATTTAGCCATCCTGGACTCAATCTCTCTGGTTCCCAAATTGCAATTCATTAACTGTCTAAGACGAGGCCATTTGCTCACCTGAAAGCTTCCATGTATGCTGAGGATAGTGGAGTTACCTTCAAACTACATGAAGTGAGTGGGGTCTCAGGAGCTTAATTTAGCAAAATATTTATATCAACCATACACAAAAGGACCAAAAACTGACTTGAACAGAATGTTTACAATGGAATAATTTATTTTATTTTATGTATTTTTTAAATATTTTAACTTTAACAACATCTTTAAATTTAACATTATGGTGAATATTAAATGTTATTGTTTATATTCCAAAAACACATGTTTAATAATTTCAATAATTCTAGAATAAAATTAATTAATATTAGGTTGTAGGATTTAAAAAAGTGTCTGTGACATTATATGCAGTTTTCCTTTTTTTCTCACAACCAAGGAAATGAGTTTCCTCACCATAGACCAATAATAAATGCGATGTTTGTTTTGTCACATCAGAATCCACTATGAACTAAAGAGAAATGTCAAAAAGATATAAGCAAAAACTAAAAACAACTAAGAGTCATGACGGGTATTATTTTTGAGCTTCAAAATAATTTCTTTTTTGCCTTGAAAAATGTTTTCTAGGCATGTATGTGAGAGCTGAATGTGTCATTAAATTAATTTATAATATCTTTCCAGTGATTGGTTACTTAGAAAATATAACCCTTCTAATATACTTGGAAAGGGAGTTGAATAAGAGGAATACTGAAGTAGAACCCATACAGGACCCAGTGACCCAACAATATTGACCAGAAACAGGAAACTAGGACAATGAGAAGGGAAACAGGAATTTTTTTTTTATTTAATTTTTAAGATTAAATAGATAATTGACAATGGTACAAGAGGACAAGTTAAAAATATACTATAGTAGATGGTCATATTTCTTCTATCTTATTTTTTAAATCATTTTCTTTAAATGGTGAATATTCATCATATACATTTTTTAAGGGGCAAGATACAAATTAGAATAATAAAATTTGTGATAAATTAGTAAAAAGTAGTCCAACTTCCAATAGATATCTTCCATCAAACATGTAAGTTCTGACTCACTACTCAGCCTTTATTCATTGGCTGTGTGGCCCCCTATGTAGAGATTATACACTGTGACTATTATGGAGTCCAGCACCAGCAGTCATCAAGATTTTGGCTCTTCCCATCACTCTCTTCAAGTGTGAACATGTGATTTGCTTCATGGTAAATGAAATGTGAACAAAAGTAATGTGTGTCATTTGGGGGTGGAAGCATTTGATTGCCAATGAGTGATCTCTCACGCTCTCTTACCCAGCAGTGATGAACTTTGGAACCTTACCTTGCAAAGCCAGCAGCTTCCATCACACTTACTAATGACAATAAATTAAGCCTGCATTGGAATTGTAACATGAACAAATAATGAACTTTCTTGTTCAAAGTCACCAAAATTAGGGGACTACATGTTACTAAGAATTCTAGCCTATCCTAATACAACTACTGATGGCTTATCTGGTCATTTTATTCTTAACTTTCATAACTTTTATAAACTTTCATAGCTCAATTTTGTATAGTATCTTCAAAGGTGAATACTGTTGAAGATAAAAATGAATAAAAGCCAAATTAACATATTCTCCACATTTACAATACTGGTAATTCTTGTGAGTGCTGGATTCCAATGAAATGATTCTTATAATATAGGTACAATTGAGATGAGAGAACCTAAGTAAATATGCTGGAGATAAAATTTTACACTAAAGTTACCATTTTAAATAAGATTTGAAGGACAAAGAGATCAATAATAATAAATCCTAAGAGACTTTATTATATAAATATAAAATATAAGCTCAAGATTCCTTTTCAACTAGTTATATTGAAAAATTTCTGTATTCCCGAGTCCATAAATTATGTTTGAAACTACTGGGACTTTTGTACTTTGCCAGTACTTAATAAAGTAAAAGTGGTATTAAACAATGATGTCTCATTTCTGTCCATCATGAGGAACACGTTTAGGCTTTGATTAAATGTTCTCAAATTGTTTATCTTGAAGAATTTTAAGTCTAGCAGGGAGAGGGGGAAGGCTAGAGGCATGGGTTGCAAGATCATTCCAAACAGAGGAACGAGTTTTAAGAAAGGAAACAGTGCAGGGAAAATCCTGAGAGAAAGGGGTCAGAATACACCTACAACTGCCAGATACCCATCAAGAAGTGGGTGACCAAAACAAGAAGGAGCAAAATTTTAGTTCAGACTGACCCCCCCACCCCCCAGGAATTCACAGCCCAGCAGAAAGAGTAGATGAGAGTGTTTAAGTTGCTTCCCCACAAGCCTGTGGTAGTCTACCAGCTCCTCACCTGTCAGAGAATTTTCTACCCTAATGAATCCAGGTGCCACTGCAAACTGAGAGCTTCTTGAAAACAGAGCACAGGCTGCCAGACTACGGGGGGTTGCTGCCCCCTCCACAGACCTGAGATAAGACCGTGAGAGGCATATTGGCTGTGCACATGCCAGGCACCTCCTTCTACCAGGGAACTCGAGCCTCTTCATCTCTCTATCACTGGATCCAACACGACCACTTCCCAGTGCCCTCTTGGACTGTGACCACCACAGAGAAGTGGGGGATATAGGAAAATATCAGTTTTCTAGGAGGTCTGACCCGTGCAGCAGGATGACAGAAGGGAACTGGGAAGTGCCATAATGCTTTTGAGGATGGAGCAAGGCAGAAACACACACTTAGTGCCCCCAACCCCTGTTTTTTGACGTGAACTTGTCTACATCCCTCCTATGGAGATGTTCCCCCACCAAGCGTGACTATCTCTGCCTCCCCTCCCCTACCTCTCCCACAGAGGCAGCCATGGTTAAGAGGCTGTTTCCACTGGCTTCCCGGTGAGTGTTCCACAGCGAAACTAATAAGCCAGGGCATCTAGCAGTGGCTGCCCTGCCTCTGACTGCCTGTCACACCCAGGCTTCCAACTAAAACAAAGCAGCCAACAACGTAATGTGTCCCATGGACAAAAGCTACCGCTTTCTCTGAGGGAGGGCGAGGCAAACAGTACTTCCTCCTAAACTGGGGGGACAACAAGTTTTCCAGCTCAGTATTGCAGCTTGGTCAAGGTCTGGCCTCCCATCCTCTGCCCCCCAAATCAAACATGTTATCCAGAGGTTTAAGAACTAGGGATTACCTAACCTAGTCTACCACTAATGACACCTGAGTGCTTTCCCAGGATTCTGAGATCCAAGGAACCAAATTATCAGCAACACAAGAATGGGAACATGAGCTGAAAGGCAGTAAACCCATCTCTCCCTCTCTCTCCCTCACTCTTCCCCTCTCTCTCTTTAGCAGCATGGTTCCTAGAAGAGGAGAATATTTGCATCATAAAACCATCAATATTGAGTAGAGGGAAGAGGCTTCAGATAAGAAAAGAAGATGCTTCAGATGAAGGAATCAGCAATTTTGGAAACTCCAACTTTTGAAGAAATGTTTGAAACATCTGTTACGGAATTTAAACTACAGATTGCAAATAAGCTTAATGGGGCTGATGAGAAAGTTGGAAATTGACACAAAGAAACTAAAAAATATAGGTATATGAAGGAAAAAAATCACTGAAATAATAGGCCTCTTCTACACTATAATACAAGTGTATAGTAACCAAAACAGCTGGTGGATAATTAATATTATTTTTTTTCAATTGTAAAGAATTATAAAATTAATATTATTGTACTTTTTTCTTGTATAAATTTGTATAAGGTGCATTATTGAATGTTGGAGAATTTGTTGAAACTATCACCAAGTGAGAACATTTACACAATTTAAATTTAATGGATGATATCACATCTCTCTTTAAATCTGCTTCACTGGTTAACACCCCTACAGGTAGTGTTACCTTCACTAACACTGGTTAGTTTCACATTTCCCCTATTTGATGGATGAAAAACTCACTTTGTTATCTTAAGTCATACTTAACTCATTTTAAAATAACTTATACCTACTTAGTAGGGAACACAAAATAGTTCAATTATAATCAGAAAAAAGTTCAATATGGAGAACTTTCATGAAGGATTAAGTGAAAAGCAATCTTCAAAGACCACTAATACCATACAAAATGTTGAATAATGTATTAAAAAATTCCTATGGTCTAATAACCAAAGAAACACTATGATAACAGAAAACAAGCTTCTTTACTGCTACAATTAAAGAGCATTTAATATACTATCACAGGTTATAATCGTCAAGAGAGATTCACATACAATTTCTCAAACTTAACCCTCAAAATTGTTAGTTTTTTTATTTTTATTTTTATTTTTGTATTCTTAACAAGAGTTGGTGATTCTTCATAATTAGTTTGACAATAATCAGGTGACTTTATCCTTTGGCGAAAAAAAAAAAAAAAAAAAAATATTCCAAATAAAATTGAAATTTGGAACTGTACTTTAGGTAGTGACCTGGTCCTGTGAGGAATGTTTTAATACACAGCTCTGTTTCCTCGGAAGATCAGTAGGCATGATGATTTCTCTATATGTTTAATATGCCATTTGTATAATTTTTTTTATTTTGCTGGTTCTATTTATTTTTCCATTTTTTTTATTTGGTATTATATTTCTAACAGTATATATATTTTTTTTTAATGTGTTCTGGATATGTGTTGAAAATGATTAATCTTAGTCTCAGGCTTGCTTTTTACTTTGCTTTCTTTTGTTTATGGTAATATAAAATATAAATCTTTGTACATGTAAACCTATCACTTACTTACTCTAATTCTTGACATCGGCCAGATCCCAACAGTTTTCCCATATTCCAGTGTTGGCTAGGATAATCCACAGATTTGATCCTAAGTATTTTCACTTAAATTCTTTTGTTTCTTAGCTTCTGGCACTTTTAATTTTTATTAAAAATATATATATATCTGAAGTGGAAAAAAGAAGAATGTGACATTCACCAGATTCCAGAAACTATGGGAACCAAAATTTATTCCTTCATTATACGGTGTAGGAGTTGCTACATCAGCACATTTTTTTACCATATGCCATTTTGTTAACCCTTCTCTGGGAATTTCTGATTTAAAAAATAATGAGCAATTTGCCATTCAAAACACCCACTGCAGGGTTTCTTTTCATCCCTAAATTGTTCTCAAATTCAACTCTCAAATTGATCCCTTAAATTAAATTGTTTTTATGGTCTGCTTAAAACCAGTTCCTGAAATTGCAGAAGAATGGGCTGTAGGATCCCTACCTAGAAAAATCGGGAACTCTAGATCCAAGGATAATAGACCCTTCATAGAATTTTCACTGCTAGGACATGTGATAGTCTGTTACATAAAAATTGAATCTTTTTTAAAAGCTGTTAAATGCAAACTCTCTGCTTTAAAATCATGCATCTATTCATAATTTGAGCTGAGAAAAATATAATAGAAATTCTTTCCTAGGATGGACTGATAACAACATCCATTCTGGTTCAATTAAAAACAAACACAGAGGAATTCTGTTCTCAGACCACTACAGTGTACCTTCCCTGCTGACTCCAACTACAACTCTTGATAAAATACAAAAGCCACTACATGAAGACTGAAACGTAAATTAAAGTTGGTAAGTAAGGAGGGAAATTTAGAGAGCCTACCCTAGGGTGGCACACAGGCAGTGTAGATTTAACACATCAGAGGTAAAAACTTAAGATGAATCCAGGAAGTAATGGGAGGTAATGCAATGGATAATAAAAAATAAGAAAATCAATCAAATAAAAAATTTGTGTTTTGACAGATCAGGAAAATTGACAAATTTTTCCTACACTGATTTAAAAAAAAAAAAGATGAAAACATATAAAATAAAAGAGATGGAATCACTTCTGCCATTAAAGAAAAAATGAAGAATAAAATGGTACTATGAACAACTGAATACAAACACATTGTAAACCTTGATAACACCGACTACACCCATAGCAAGTAAAAAGATTGAATTAATAATCCAAAATAAAAACCACAACAACTTTACTGGTGAATTCTACAAAATGCCTAAAGAAAACTTATTAATAGTTCTTTATAAACTCTTGCAAAATGTAGATAAGGGAATACTTTTTAACTCATTAAGTCAGTCTTACTCTTACGCCTATCATTGTCTCTTTCAATTATAAATGGAAAACTTCTCAAATACTACTACTTTGAAGAAGGTGATGCTATACCAATTGATTATCCATATATGATCTATATATAAAACAATGAAACCTGACTCATTTATGTGAAGTATTAAGGTGATGCTATACCAATTGATTATCCATATGTGATCTATATATAAAACAATGAAACCTGACTCATTTATGTGAAGTATTAAGAACTAATTCCAGGGGATTGAAGGTCTAAATGTGAAACAGTTTGCTGTTTGTAACCACAACAAAGGGAATACCGTAAATACTCGAGTAATAAGCTGAGTTTTTGTGCTAAAAAACCCAAACTCAGCTTATACTAGGGTCATACAGGTTGCACCTAATCAAACGCACGTAGTCTCCAGTCCTCTTCTGCCGTCTGCTTGAGGGGGCGGTGCTTCAGCTCAGTCTACAAGTCTCGGCTGAGCTGAAGAGGTAGGCGGCTGAACTGAGCTGTATTCCACTGAACTATTTTCAGAGGAAATGTTTATAAACATTTATTTACAATGCTTTACTGTCTTAAATGGTTTATTCACTTTATTAAAGTTGCCATTGAATACTATGGGTTAATGTGGTATGTTAATGGTATACAGTATATCAAACAATCATGTATTGTAAATGTAGTCATGTATTTAAATGACCTTTGATCTTCCAAGCAACAGAACTGTGGCAAGTTTGGGAGAG
>CAUYPK010122228.1:0-33987 GCA_963574355.1 Loris lydekkerianus
AACTTCTCTAAAGAAGACATATGCACAATCTACAAACACATTCAAAAAAAGCTCATTATCCTTAATCATCAGAGAAATGTAAATCAAAACCACTTTGAGATATCACCTAACCCCAGTAAGAGTAGCCCACATAACAAAATCGCTTTGCTTTAATCTTGAAACATGGTTTGTTTTTCTTTCGTGAGGTAGTATTTAGAGTTTAGGTGGAAAGAATAGCTTAGAAAAAAAAATACCTTCTCTGAGGAATTGGAATGATACTCCCTGGAATTTCAAGTTCAGAGCACTAGGCCAAGCTTGAGAATTTTAATTGAAATTCATGAAGATTTTAACTCCTTTGGTGGAGTGGTTGGCCTTTATGTTTTATTTAGTCCCTTCTATATGTTTTTCATCCCCACCTAACTGTACTTTCCTTTTGCCTCCCCCTGCCACCCCCAGGTATTGGGAAGCTTGTACTTATCCCCAGATATCTGTGGTTCATTTATAAAGCCTTCCCAGTCTAGATGCAATTCACAGACTAGGGTCATTTTTAAAAATATAAAATCTATTTAATATGACGGGTCATTTTTTAAATATTAAATATTGTTTGATAACACAGCTAAGATTCTACATTTGTCTTAATCTCATGTTTTCAGGGAAACAGTGGTAGGAGAAGGTAAATTGTTCAACAGTTATTTTTAGAGAAAGCGTTTTCCTTAATTTATGTGTTATTTTAGTTTATATAGGAAAAACTTTTAAAGCAAGTGACTTGTTGAGCTGAAGTCCAAATGAAATTACACCGTTCATCATGCAAAAAGCTTATGTACCTAACATGCCTTGAGGCTTGAGACAGAAATGGCACAGTTGATCAAGAGATTGGTGGAAAATATGAGGACAGTGGGTAGAGGGTTAAGAAAAACCTGGAATAATTTGGAAGAATTATTGGTGTGACTTAAACATTGTATGTATCTTAATTTGAAAATGGCTTTCTCTTATAGACACTGATGACACAAGTTTGTTGGGAAAGAAAGATGACGGACTACAGTATCGACCTGACGTGAAAGGTACTGAATCGTGATTTTCTAAACTGTGGCCATCTATTGAAATACGGTCACTGAATGTCCTTAGAAGTTCTGTTTTCATCATAAAAACTCCTTCTGCTTTGTTCTCTGTAGTATTATACATAATGCAGTTGATTATTAGTATTAATATTAACTGAAACAGCTGGGACACATCTCTGTTTATAGTATATTCTCAGATACACTTTTTGTGATCCAAGTTTGTATTGAAATAATTACAGATTCACAGGCAGTGGTAAGAAATTATACAGAAAGCTCCCTCATACGTGCTTTTAAAAAATCCTCTTTATAATAGAATCTACTATTAAAATATTAGCACTTGCCCTCTGTGCTCAAGTCTTTGAGCCTTGTTCCCCCTGCCTGGAACTCTTTATTTCTTTGGACTTACTCCTACTCATCCTTTTAGTCTCAGCTTGGAAGTCATTTCCTTTTGAGAAGTGTCCCTTGACCCTTACAAGATTTTTGTAACCCCCTCTAGGCTAAGTTCTGTGAAGACAGGAGACTGTATCTGTCACGTGCACTCTATATCCCTGACACCTACCAGAAGATCTGGTACATAAACAGGCTTTCCATACTTGTCCTCAGAATGGGTGTGGCTCAGAGAAGCTGTGCGATTTATTTGCACAAAGTCTCGTGTCTAGTAAAGGCCAGAGCAGAGACTAGATTTCAGGTCCCTTGACCTCAAGTCCATTGCTTTTTATGCTTGTTTTCACATCTATTATTTTATTTGATTCTTACGACTACCAGATAGATAAGGACCAGTGGGAATATTGAGAATCAGTGAGGTCCTATCTAGTTAACCAAAATAGGTGTAGATCTTTGCACTTTAGACCCAGCAACTTCCATGTAATTGCTCTGTCACAAGTATATCTTCTACCCATCTGCTACTACTATGGTATATGATTTTTAATTAAGATATTCAATCTACCTTTTATGCCTAACTATCTAAAAATATGTAAAGTGGGAATGATAATAGTACTAGTAACAATCTCATAAAATTTCGCAAAAATTAAATGTGACAATACATGTCAAATGCTTAGAGCAGAGTCTGACATACTCGTAAATGTTCAATAAATGGTAGCTGTTATTACCATTGAGCAATTAGTTATTTCCCTAATTTTAATTATATCTAAACCATGAGCCCCTGAAATATCAGTTTCCTGTTGATATAAAGTACTGTATTTAAGATAGGTAATCTCCTTTATTTCCATAGGAGACGTAATAAATCAGCCCCACTTTTATTCATTATACTGATAGTACATGACTAGTATATGAAGACCATTTTTCAGTATTTATAAACTTATACTTAGGGCAATTTTGGGAATTGTGTGTGCCCAAAACACTTGTGTGCTGTTGATAAAATCACATAGATAATGTCATGCTTAGGCTACTGAAAATTCTTTACATATAATAATTGAACTATAACTTAAATTATCATAATTAAAAGATATAATTTGTGCTCATTTCTGCAGTGCATATACTAAAATTGGAATGATACAGAGATTAGCATGGCCCCTATGCAAGGATGACACGTGAATTTGTGAAGCATTCCATATTTTTGTTAACCAGTTTGATGAAAATATTTAAATTGTATATAAAACCAGTACATGGTGCCCTATGATTGCCTTAATGTATACAGCTATGATTTAATTTTAAAAAGATATAATTTATTGTGTGCCTTTCTTTCTTTTTTCTTTTCTTTCCTTTTTTCCCTTTTTTTTCTTTTGATAGAGTCTTACTCCTTTGCCCTGGGTAGAATGCTGTGGCATCATAGCTCACAGTAACCTTAAACTCCTGGGTTTGAGCTATTCTCTTGGCTCAGCCTCCCGAGTAGGTGGGACTGCAGGTGCACACTGCAACACCTGACTAATTTTTCCATTTTTAGTAGAGATGGGGTCTTGCTCTTGCTCAGGCTGGTCTTGAACTCATGAGCTCAGGCAGTCTACCCACCTCAGCGTCCTAGAGTGCTAGCATTATAGGCATGAGCCACAGCGTCTGGCCTATGTGCCTAATTTATATTGATCATTTTTACTATTTTTAGGTAGAAAGATATCTGATACATGATATATATATTGTGGTAAAGCTGGTGTGGTGGTGCATGCCTTTAGTCCCAGCTACTCAGGAAGACTGCTTGATCCTGGAAGTTTGAAATTGCAGTGAGCTATGATGACACCACTGCACTCTTGTCTGGGTGACAGAACAAAGTAGAAATTGATTATTGTCATTAAACTAGTACAGTTACAAAGTGCAATAGAAGGCTGAGTGCAGTGGCTCACATTTGTAATCCCAGCACTTTGGGAGACTGAAGCAGTATGATTGCTTAAGGGCAGTAGTTTGAGACCAGCCTGGGCAACATATTGAGACCCCATCTTTAAAAAAAAATCAGCTGAGCATGGTAGCATGCACCTATACTCTTAGCTATTTCAGAAGCTGAGACAGGAGGCTCACCTGAGCTCAGATTTGTGGCTGCAGTGAGTTATGATCACACTACTGCACTCCAGCGTAGGCAACAAGAGTGAGAAAAAGTCTCAAAAAACCAAAACTGCAATGGAAATTCAGAAAAAGCAAGATTACTTTTTAGTGGGGAACAGTGGAGATCTGAGTAATGTCATGGAAAATGTGGAACTTGAGTGAACTTTGAAGAATGGTCACGATTTGAATAAGAGTCAGGATATTTAAGGAGGATAGAAGAGCATGAGCAGAGATGTGCAGGATGTAGGAGTGTGGTAAGGCATCATTTTTGGCTGGAGAGTCGGGGCTTAAGAGGTAGAAGTGGAAGGCAAGGCTAGAAAGACAGCTTGGGCCAGGTTCTGTAGTGTTGATTGCTGTACTATCCTAGGGAATTTAGATTTTATTTGTGTGCACTAGGAAATGATATCTTTAGTATAATATTTTGAAAAAGGCAAGGCTACAAAGTTAACCATTTGAATGTTACCAGGCAGGAACATTATGCTTATTGTACATATTGCAATGGAGGCAGGGAAGTCAATTAGGTATACTAAGGAGAATAGAAATCTGCTTGGATATGAGAGAGGGATAGAGAGAGAACAAGCAGAGAGAAATAGAGAGATAATAAGGACTAAGACTTTAAGATCAGATGACTTAGATGATGGATTCTCGTCATAGACCTAAGGTTGTTGGGAGAGGGAGAGTATTTGGAGTAAGGAAAGGGAGGGTTCAGTGGTGGAGTTGATTGATTATATTTTGGAGTTCACGGTGCAGGCAAAACTTATCCAGGTGACTTTGTTCAGCATAAATTTCCGAGTCAGTCCTTAAGAATAAGAGATTATAACTAAGCCATGAGAATGAAAGAGAGAGATTATAGAGATTATTGCTCTGTCTTGCTCAGTAGTCACTGGCCACCTGTAACTATTTAAATACAAATTAATTAAAATTATACTAGTCCTATTTCAAATGTTCAATAGCTATATATGACCAGTGGCTACCATATTGGACAGTACAGATATAGAACATTCCCAGAGTTGCAGAAAGTTCTGTTGGACAGCATGCTATTTAGAAAGAAGAAAAGGCCAATTTAGGATGAAGCAGAAAGGGAATTGAGGAAGAAAAGCAAGAAGAGGTATACAGAAGCCATAAGAGAAAGGAAGGCTAATAGCTTAAAATGCCACAGAAAAGTGTAAGAGGACTAAACTATACTTGAATTTGAAGACAAGGAGAGCATTAACAATTGGACCAAGGAATATCTTCCATCAAGAATGAAAGGCAAAACCCAAATTGTGAAAGTGTTCTCATAGTAAGAAAATAGAGGTTAAAAGATAAGAATATTTACTTTGTAAATATTCACATCTACAGTCCACAGCTTAGACTGAGCAGAGATCTAGGGGTGGAAGCTACAAAATGAAAAGCAGGAATGTAGCAGCAGCAGGAACCTGGAAGGGTGGGAAGATGGTGCTCAGTTAAGAATGAGCTTTCAAAGTTGCACTCTTGGGAAGAGTACTTCTGAAATGGAGCATTTGAGGACCCAGAACACCAGCTGGATTAGAGCTCTAGTGAAATAAGAGTGTTCAAAGCTCTTTTGTAGGCCGGGCACGGTGGCTCACATCTGTAGCCCTGGTACTCCTGGAGGCCAAGGTCGGAGGACCACTTGAGTTCAGGAGTTCAAGACCAGGTTCAGCAAGATCCATCTCAACTAAAAATAGAAACTGAGGTGGGGATTGTGGTGGGGACCTGTAGTCCCAGCTACTTGGGAGGCTGAGGCACGAACTCAGGAGTTTGAGGTTGCTGCGAGATAGGCTGATGCCATGCCTCCCTAGCCTGGGCAACAGAGTAAGGCTCTGTCTGCAAAAAAAAAGAAGTAAAATAAAGTTTAAAAAAAAACTCTTTTGTAGATATTGAAGTCACAAAGGATATGATGATTGAGCAGGAGTTGTGTGGGAGATAGGTATGTGACATTTTAAAACTTCAAAGATAAATTATACCCTCATATTAATTTGAAAAAATAAAAAAAAACTCAATAAAAGAAAACTTCAAAGATACATAAATAGATTAGTATAATGAACCCTCATATACTCAGTAGACCCCTTTAGCAGTTACCAATTTTGTGTCGTGCTTGTTTTGTCTGTATACCTCCACACACGTGATTATTCTCATTTTACAGTTTTTTAAAGGCATAATTTACAACACTGAAACACACAAATCTTACCTGTCAGTTTTGACAAAGGAATACACCCTTAATGCCCTGCACTTCTCATGATCAATAACATTTCCATCTACCCAGGAAATTCCTTTGTGGTACATGGCCTTTTACTGCGAACATTTTGATTCAAAGATATTTTCATACAACCCAAAGTCTAACCATAACACCTTTTAATTACAAAGACATTCTCACTTCATTCCTGAGCTTCACCTCACCGCAGCTCTCTCACCTCATCTTTGATTTCATTCCTCTTTTCATTTTTATTTTTAAGACAGACTCTCCCTCTGTTGTCCAAGCTAGAGTGCAGTCAGCCTAGCTCACAGCAACCTCAAGCTCCTGGGTTCAAAGCGGTTTTCCTGCCTCAGTCTCCTTAGTAGGTGGGAGGATAGGTGCCCGCTACAATGCCCAGCTAACTTAACTATTAATAATAGAGAGGGGTCTCACTCTTGCTCAGGTGGGTCTGAACACCTGCGCTCAAGTGATCTTCCCACCTCGGCCTCCTGGAGTGCTAGGATTACAGGTGTGAGCCACTGCGCCTGGACTTTGACTTCCTTCTTGAGCCTCATTAGTTTCCCTACTGCTGCTGCTGCCCAGGGGTACCAGAGATAATGACATAGCAGTATCATTGTTTCCATGACTTGGTGACTGCTGCTTATATATTTCAGCCCAGATCTTTTGGTGTGTACTTTTTAAAATAGTTTTGCCAGATTTGCCTTATCAGAAGGTAAGACTGTGAGGCAGGTCCTAAGCTTGCTGAAGGAAATCTGAGAGTGTGTCATGGAGTGTAGTCCAGAGTTCTAGTAAGGATGTTTAGAAGCCTCCTGGAGAGGAAGGTTGTTGGGAGGTGGGAGTGGACTGCTGGCTGGCAAGTGACCACGGAGAGCACTTTGGGACGGTGAAAGGGAAAGAGGTTTAGGAAGTAACGTGGTCTTGACATCTTCAGTTCAGGAAGATGAGAGGGGTCTTTTCTAAAAGAATGGTTGAGGGAGGTGGATGAATTGACTCATATTTGAAAAGGTGTTTCTCTGGGCAGAGTGGGGAGGCTAGAAAAGGAAGAGTGGGATTAGTACAGAGTGAGAGGTGTTTATACTGAGGTAGATAGTTCCTTAATGAGTCCCAGGAGAAATGACAGAGTAGGTAGGGATTACCTGGGCAGGTAATCCCTTAATGGGGTGCAGTGAGAATGGGGTCTGGAGAGCTGTGTGGAGGGATGTGTTAGTGATGAGGGTTAGGAGATGCAGGGTAGTATAAGGGAAGCAAGGCAGGATATTTTGAATATTTAAACTGTAGAGAATGAATCTGGGGTTACTGATGCAATGTTGCTATAGCTCTGGCCGTAGCACTTTACCTTCCAGGTGCGTATCTCAGTTGCTAATAGCAACTCCCAGTGCTTTCTTTGGGTTGTGCTCTGATGGACTGGGACAGATAATAGCCAGTGGAACAAGCCTTTGCAGATAAGCCATCTGGTACTGGGTTTTCTTATAACATCATCTCTTACAGCCATAATTATCCTTTGTATTTGAAAACACTGTTGGCGGTGGCAGATTTGTTTCTGAATGCTTTGTGGGTGAAAGGAGCCTCTGAGTGACCAAGTGTACTTTTGTACTGCACATACACACATTGTGCAGAGAGGAGCAGTTGCAGGTGGTGTTCATGGAGCCTGTCGCCACTTGCCTAAGGGCACTGTTTAGACAGGCTCATTCTGTGCCCAGTTCTTACTGTGTGTCAGCTTTATCTCTGCTGTGGTTTGTGAAGCCACGCTTTGTTACATCTTTCAAGGCTTTTTATCTTTCCTTTCTGAAGTTGTCTAATGTATTTGGCCTAGTGAGCAGGTGCTTGGCCATTTTGCTTTTGTACATCTCCGAGGGTGGCGTGGTGAAATAGCAGCATAATGACTAAGAGCTTGCACTTTGGAATCAGACTCTGTCTACGCTTAAAAGCTGTGTGTCCTGATTTTTTTGAGCCCCATTATCACGTCTATGGTTGGGGGCAGGAATATCTATGGTATAGGATCACTCTTAATAGTAAATGCTCTATTACTGAATTCATTATCAATGTCATTATGGTTATTGCCGATACTTTGGTTTTCCGGCTTCATTTTTGGTAACCTGGCTTTGTTCAAAAGCCTCACCATTGGTGAGTGATCTGTCTTGCTATTTAATATTATGGTTTATGAGTGACTTCATCTAACAATTATTAACCAGTGCTTTGCTCTGTTCTGTGTGCTTTCACATATTTATGCTATTAGCTAATCCTCATAACATGTTATCCTCATTTTGCAGATGAACAAACTAAAACTAAAATTTTGTTGCTATGTCGAATGGCAGAACAAGGATGAAAATTCAGACTTTCCAAGCCTAAGCCCTGTTGCTCTTTCCTTTTGTATCACAACTATTCCAGAATTCTGTTCTTCCTTGCTTTCTTTGTTAATTACCTTCAGAATATTCAATCTACTATCAGCTATCACATTGGTGAACTTTAAAATTTGTTCTTTAGCCTTGCTCTTTTCTCTGAACACTAGTTTTACATATTCATTTGCCTGTTAGGTCCTTGTACTTACTTTTTGCTTATTTTGCCATTGCCTCAAATTGCAGGAAATACCCTAGTGCCTGGAACACAATAGGTGCTTAACAAACACTGGATTACTGGAGATCTCAATTTGACCTCAGTTTACTACATTATTTCTATTGAACCTCCTATTGTTAGGCTCCCGTTTAGAGTTATTTTTCATTTAGAGTTATTTTTATGTAATTTTGTATTGAGAGTATCTTCAATAAAGAAGGTAGTTCTGTTCTGCTGAACACTTAACTGTACTAGGGTTAGTTCTGGGCACTATTCTGAAAGATAGCTGCAAACTAAAGTCGTTCAAATTAAGGATAGGACTGGGGAAGTTTAACCTTAAGAATAAGAGATTGGTGGGCCATAGTGAAAGGGTGAACAGAACCATGGAACTCTACACAAAGTTAATGAGAGATTGCATTCGACATAAGGAAAATCTGATAGTACTGGAATTAACTGTATTATGGGTTCTGGAAGTGTTCACTAGGAAACAGACTCTGAGGGTTGTAACTAAAGGGATTCCTTCATCAGACCAGATGGCCTCCAAAGACCCTGCCAGATCTGAGTTTCTGAGCTCATTCACTTCCCAAATCATCTTCAAGCTGTGTTTATTTATTTCTGTGTCTCTAGTGTCTGTTCCTACTGCTGAGCTTGGGCTTAGCTTTTCATTGCCACAAGTTTGGATTATGTACTAACCTTCTAGTTGGTCACCCAGTCTACCTGGACTTCCTAGTTCTTCTGCCCCTTTTTCTTGTCTGCTGTTATTTTAATAGCTTTATTGAGACATTGTTGGCTTATCAGTAGGTTCACCTGTTTAAAGTGTACAATTCAGTGGTTTTTAGTATAGTTACACAATTATATACTTGTTGCCATAATCTAAGATTAGAACATTGCCATCACCTCCCCCCAAAAACTCTCACACCCATTTATTAGCAGTCAGCCATCCCCCCTCCCCAACCACCATCCCTAGACAACCATTCTCAATTTTTATGTAAAATGCAGCTTTCCTTGTTTTGCTTTTCAGCTAGAAGGTCTTCAGTGCCTTCCTTGTTAGTAGGATTAGGAAAACTGTCTCACCTGGAATTCACATCCTCTAGCTTCAGCCCACTTTTCCAGCTTTGAGTTGGAACCCTGAATGTGCCACTTTTTTTTTTTTTTTTTTTTCCCAGTATTTGGCTGGGGCTGGGTTTGAACCTGCTACCTCCGGTATGTGGGGCCGGTGCCCTACTCCTTTGAGCCACAGGCGCCGCCCTGAATGTGCCTCTCTTGCTGAATTGCTGCTCATTGTTAATGCTGTGTGCGTTATACCTTCCCTTTGATTTCCACCACTCCTCAGTCTAAATCTATGTTTTGAGGTCTAACTTGAGTCCTACTCTATCAATAAATCCTTCCTTGAGTAATATAGCCTACAGTGAATTCTCCTTTGAATTTGAACTTCCATAGCACCTAGCATTATTAAATCATTTTGGTGTTTAATTATACACTGGCATATGAGTTTTTTTTTTCCTTTGTGTTGTTGACCTTGTCATGTGTTTTTGTTAATTCCTTAAGTTGATTGTAACCTTCTTGAGGTCAAGGACTATGTACGCTTTTCATTGATAAACCTGTAATTGCATTCAGTATGTAACTATGCACAGAAATAGTGTAATATAATGAATAATGTTGGCATTGAGTGAAATGTTGAATTTGGACTCTGTGAATTTGAACTTTGATGTGGACTTCAAAGCTTGATTACACATATCAGTGTTATATGGCTTTACTTTTGTCTACAGCTTGAAACCACATTCTTTGCTTAATTCAATTAGTGAACATTGATTGGTGCCACGTTTTGTCTGTTAATTTCCCAAAACTCTGTTCTTAATTGTTAACTTTTTCTTGCTGCTTTCATGTAGCTGAATTCTTCGATGACTTTAAGCTGCATATTATTCTTGAAATTCCCTACTGTGTATAGGACTTTCTAATGGTAGATCAGTACGTTACCACAGCCTCTGCAGACCAATGGTACTATTGTTATACACATTATAGGACTTTATTATTATAGGTTGGTACATAACCTCAGTCTCTGTAGTACCTTTATTATGAATTTTCATGGTCATATTCTGGGGAGTGCTGTGGGAGATGATGACTTTCCTCCAGTCACTGTGGCTTGATTGGGAAGGTAGAGTGGCATTTTAGTGTGAAACTGTAGCAAGGAAAGTACATTTGACTTTAGTGATTTGGCTTCTGTTGAACTATTTCTCATCAAGGCTAATTGCTTTAGAAAAGTCTTCTGCTTTGATCACAAATTTTAATAAATAATAAAGATCTGTTAAGTTTTGACCTCTCTTTTGAAACAAAGTATACGATTACTATAAGCAGTTCAGTTCAGCAAGGAATTCAAGATGGCAACCTTTATTTGGATAATAATTTTATCAATGGAAACTAACAAAAATACAATTTATAATTTTTTTTCTCACCTAGTAAAGGATTTTAAGTTGTAGGACTGAAGACTTTTATAGTACAACATATCAACAAGTGAAAATTGGAATTCTTTCCTTTGACAAACACATATTGAGCATGTAATAATGCTTGGTAATATTTATTTATTAAATACTTATTGTTTACCAGGCACTGTTCTAAGTCCTGTACATACTGTATACTTAATATACTAAAAGTGTTACCTCATTTAATCCTCATAACAACCCTATAAGAAGTAGACATCAGACTAGACGCTTTGGCTCACGCCTGTAATCCTAGCACCCTGGGAGGCCGAGGCAGGTGGATAGCTGGAGCTCATGAGTTCAAGACCAGCCTGAACAAAAGTGAGACCCCCCCCTACTACTAAAAATGGAAAAACTGACACAAGAGGATCTCTTGAGCCCAAGAGTTGGAGGTTGCTGACACCACAGCACTCTCTACCCAGGGCAATAGCTTGAGACTCTGTCTCAGAAAAAGGAAAAAAAAAGTGGACATCTTTGTCATTTCCATTTCTAAGATGAGGAAACTGAGGGCCATGAATGGTAAAGTAATTGCCTTTGGGCCACAAAGGGTTATGACCAGGATTCACACCTAGGCTGTCTGACTCTAGAGCTGTCCTCTTAACCATTGTGTGTATATTACTCTGAGTGTTAGGGATTATACAGAAATGAATAATACAAACCTCTAGATTCTTATGGAGCTCATTTATGGTAAAAACTGATTTAAAAAATCAGATAGCTTTAAGATAGTATCATGAGTGTCATAATAAAGGAATGGATGCTCAGAATTATAGCAGCCCAAAGGAGGACTTGACTCTTTTGCTATGGCAGAATTTTAGTCTGGGACCATGGAAGAGACCATGTAAACCTTTGATGACAGGATATGTCTGTATTTTTGTATCCCCAGTACCTAGCAGAGGACCTGGCATATATCAGGTGATCAGTAGATGAGAAAGAAGTCATCTATTTTGCACAGTCCAGTATGGTAGCTATTAGGCACACGTAGCTGTCGATCATTTTGGCACGTGCCTAGTCAGAATTGAGATGTGTTCTAATTATTTAATACCAGATCTTGGAGGCTTTTTTTTTTTTTTTTTTGAAGAAAAGGATCTCAGTTTTTATATTGGTAATATTTTGAAATGATAATATTTACGGGCTGTATTAGGTTAAATAAAGTGTATCATTAAAATTAGTTTACCTGTTGGCCAATCAAGGTGGCTCACTTCTGTAATCCTATACCTCTGGGAGGCTGAGGTGGGTGGATTAACTTGAGCTCAGGAGTATGAGAACAGCCTGGGCAATTGTGATACCTGGTCTCTATTAAAAAATAGAAAAACCAGCTATTTGGGAGGCTAAGGCAAGAAGGAGCATTTAACACTAGGAGTTTGAGGTTGCTATGAGGTGTGTGCCAGGGCACTCTATCCAGGGCAACAGAGTGAGACTGTCTCAAAAAAAAAAAAAAGAAAGAAAGAAAATTAGTTTACCTGTTTTTTTTTTTTTAAATGACTATTAGAAAATGTAACATTACATATGTGTCTGGCATTATATCTCTCTGTTGGGCAGTGCTGAGCTTACTCAGCTCCCTCAGAGAGTGAAGTGACTTGGCCAAGGTCACAGAGTAGTAAAGTTACTTTTAAATTGATAATTCACATGCTGGATTCCTTGATTTCTAGTTCATTTCTCTTTCTGGGCATCAGTTAAATTATTACAATGTAAATATATACATTATTAGATTAAACAGCATCATATTAGTATTATTAAAAGTGACACGATCTCTCTGCTTTAGTTCTGTTATCATTGAGCTTAATAATCATTAAAATTTTCTTGTTCATATATAAATTCTGTTCATCAGAAAATTTGCAATTTTGGTTCTCAGGTTTTTTTACACTTGGCGCCTCTATTCTCACTTTTCTATTGATCTTCCTCTTCACATACACATGCTCATTCTTACAGGCTCCTACTTTATTCCTTTTAAATTTGTTTCCATTAATATTTTTCAAATTTTATTAACACCTTTTATTTGTATTTTGTGGAGATTAGCCCTTTGTTGCTGTAGTGGTGGTGTACATAACGTCATTTATATTGTGTAATCCTCTCAAAACCACATGAAGTATGGGTTCTGTTATTCTGACTTTACAGTTATGAAATCTCAGGGTTAATTGGGTAGTATGCTCAAGGTCATGCAGCTGACAGTGAGTGCATACAGTCTGTAAGATAGAACTGTAGGACGGCAATGGCAGGAAGCCTGCGAAATTTTCTTACACAGAGATAGGCTTATCAGTGTGGGGGAACTTTGGGTCCATGGAGCTGAGGATTAATGTGTTAGTGTGTAAGTCATGCCTTTGTCTTTCCTGCCCTGTTCCATCTCTCCTTCCTGACTTTCCATTTCTGACAGTGGCGTTACTCACTATGCTTCTATTTTCTTCACTTCTGCTCAGTTTACTTCAAATCATTATACTTAAGTCTGAGCTTGTTAGTGGTTCTCTTTAGATAGAGGGATATCAGGTTAGTTGTCCTCTATATTATTTGATTTTTTATTTTTTACAATGAGCATCTACTAATGAGAACTATATGAAAAGAACAGCAAAGGTATTGTCATTTGGAAAAAAAAATCATTGTGCTTAGTAGTTTTCATTCCAAATATAATCCTTTCACTCTAAAATTTCAGAATCTTATAAGTTGCTCTCTGCTATTTCAGAGTTCTTTGGCCTCAGTTTCATAGCCTCCCCCCACCCCCCAAATGAATGATTAAGTTCATTCCCCAAAAGCCAATGCTATATATATCATCTCTGTTTTAGAGCTGGCATTCATTTCTTTAGCAAAGATGTTTAATTTTCTTTGCCAGGTTGTTTTTAAACAACAATAGCTCAGGGTGGTCACATCCTGCAAATATTTTTAAATGCTTTGAGTCTAAATAGTCTACCTGCTGTGTTTGTGGTGGCAGAATGGGAAATAGAAGGCATCCTGCTTCTTTTCCAACCCGGCATCTGATAAATTTCCTTTTCAAATTGCCCAGTAGGTGGTTGACAACAAGTGAATTTATTTACTGTTTCAGAGCCTTTAAAAAGTTCATAGTTTTCAGCTTGCCTTTTCACTATTTAGTGACCTGGTTTATGTTCTTTTAAGATGCTAGTGATCAAAGAGAAGATGTTTATATTGGAAACCACATGCCTTGCCCTGAAAACCTCAACGGTTACTGCATCCATGGAAAGTGTGAATTCATCTACTCTACTCAGAAGGCTTCTTGTAGGTAAGTCAGTGTTTTCAGATCAGTGGTGAGAAATTTTTGCCATCAATGGCCGCTGCTCTTTAGGAAGCAATAAAGTGTGGACTAAATATTACCCCAAAGTAATGTTTATTTGGAGTAGACAAGTAAAAAATAAAACATGATCGTTTGAGGGAAAAACCTGGCAAGTAATATGCAAAACCAAGACTATAATAGATGTTTTATTAGGGTTTTGAGATTATGGACTTAATGTTTTTAATATAATGTTATATATTTTTAATATAAAAAAATAAATATGCCGTATTCCAGCACTATTTTGGATTTTAGGCACTTTGTTATCAAGAACAGAGAACGTGTAACTCTTAATATGTTCTAGAATATTAAAAGATTTCTGAAAATTAGGAGATATGGATGAAGAACCAGGTGTGAATCAAGAGATGGAAAAGGTGTAAATCCTTAACTCCCTGATTTCAGAGAGATTTTGTAACTTGTTCAAGGTCAACAAGTTAGATACAAAACTGGGAAAAATCTAGGTCTCAGATTTCCAGATATTCAAACCTACTGGTCTTAGTGTTTTGAGCTGCTCTTTGTCTTTCTGCTCCTGCCAGGAGCTTCTCCTCCTCCTCAGGTTGGTCTAGTTAAACAAATAATGTTTCCATAGACAAGAGGAGATTACCATCATTCTGCTCACTCTTGCCTCCTGGAATTTGGCCAGAAAACCCTTTCCCCTTTTAGTTACAAACATTAAAACATGGAGAAAATGATACTTTTCTTTTGTTCTGTCAACCTAGAAATCTTTCCAAGAAATAAAGAAAACTTCTGGAGATCCAGTGTCTTGGGTCCCTCTCCTTCTTTAGCTCCCTACTGATTTTTTCTTTTTTCCCTCCTGCATAAAAAACAAAGCATAACAGGTTAAACCATTAATTGCTAATAGTTCTTTGTTAAACCTTCTGCTTTTTTGTGATTGAAAGTTCTTGTTTTTTTTTTTTTTTAAGGAGCTAGCTTTCCCCTCCCTCTTTTCCTACACATTTTTAAAAAACCCCGTGGGTGTATGAAAGGGAATAGGCCAATTTTAAAATCAAATCCTATACTTGCCCCACAGTGGTGTACAGATCTTGATAGAAGTTCAGATTCTGTTGTCCTCTTGGGAGGGCTTATCTTTGAGGATACTTCATGAGGGATGAAGGAGGATGAGGTTTTCTGGTAATGATACCAGATCACTTTGTTTAATGCTATTTCACCGATTGACAGTAGAGGGTTGAATGGTATACCAATTAAAGGCTTTGGAATGTAAGATACACAACTTGGCCAATTATCGGCTTTGTGTCCTTTGGAAGTTACTTAAAATTTCTGTGTCATTTTCATCACTTCTAAAATTACAAGAGTAATATTACCTGTCTCACAGTGGTGTTAAACTTAAATGAGATTATATATGTAAATTGTTTAGCATAATACCTGGTATGCAGTATATACTTAGGCTTACAGTTTAATATCAGTTGCTATTTACTACTATGCCGAGGACTCTGTGTTAACCACGGTCTTCCCAGTGCGTACTGTAGGACCTAGTCCAGTCAGTATTTTTTGAATGACATGTGATGACTTTACCCTTTTCTTCAGGACCAGAGGAGTTTCTTTAATACTACAGAGTCTCTTTTCTGTGTACTTACAACTTCTTAAAAGCCGTTGATTTTTTTTTTTTTTTTTCTTTTGGTCTGAGTATTCAGACAGTTAACAGAATCAGGCCATCATTTTGCTGGAGCCCCCACTAGTAGGTAGGTGTGTTTGGGTAGCAGTAAAGGCAGGGATGAAGAACTTTTAGCTACAGTCTTATTACCGGGTTATATTTCCTCGCATTATGGGATCATTCGTTTGTTTAGTGATAATTTGTACTAAATTCTGCCTGGCAGTAGGGCGTCTCATTTGAGTATGGCAAGGATTCAGGGATCTTGCCTTCATACAATCAAGTAGAAGAGACTGACAAAGTCTTGAGTAATTTAAATATGAAAAATGCTGTCATGTACAAATGTACATGAGATGATTCTGTATTTCAGACTTCAAGCTGAAGGCAGGTGGGGGGTTTGGTGGAGGAAGAGTCAGATCTTACAGGAATGATTTGTATCATCCTAGGAGCACGGTCTTTATTTTAAAGGCAGTGAAGAGCCTCCTCAGAGTTTTAAGTAGCAGTGATGGAATCAGATCTAAAAGCCACGCTGGTGGCATTGTGGAAAATGGATTAGAAGACTGAAAGTTAGGAGATTTAGTAGGAAGTGAGAGCCTGAAGATGGGTACTTGGATTACAGAGACATAAAAAAGGTGGTTGAATTCAGAGGCATTGGTGACCAGTGGGTATGAAAATGAGAACATGGGGCTCATGGAGGTTAGTGTGAGAAACTGTGTCAGGAGAGTCCCCCTGGTTTCTGGCTAAGGCATAATCGAGTGGGAAATACATTTGGAAGAGGGAAGAGATTTTGGGGGAAAATGTTATATTCAGTTTAACATGCTCGGTGTAAGGCTCCTGTGAGAGATTCACTTACCGGATATCTAGTAGACTGCTGGACATATTTTGGTTTTAGAACTCCTGAGAGCGATGTTCATTGAAAACGTACATTTGAAGGCTGAGCAGGTGGCTCGTGCCTGTAATCCTGACACTCTGGGAAGCTGAGACAGGAGGATTGCTTGAGCTCAGGAGTTTGAGGCCAGCCTGAGCAACAGTGAGACCCCGCTGCACACCAGGCAGCTGAACATGGCTGTTGTTGAAAAGCACACCATCAGGTTAACGTGTCTCCCTGATATTTATACTTTTAGGTCTCATAAACAACTCTTTGTGCTGCCAGGCAGTAATCCTGAGCTTCAGTCCATCCATTCTCTCCACTCTGAGATGGTGAGTTTATTCCTTCACCTCTCTGCTCAGGTTGTCAGTACCTACTGTCTCATCCTCACTCTTGGCTAATGATTTTGTTTCCAAATTCACTGAGAAAACTGAAGCCATATGCAGAGAAGTTCCCCAGACTTTCACTGTCACCTACCAGCAATTCTCCCCCTTTCTCTCTTTATCATATATCTTCATATTAATATATTTTATATATATTTATAAATATATTTTTATTTCTTTCATCTTGAAAAATCCCTCTCATTCTCACTCTCACCAGCTGCCGTCCCATTTCTTTCCTTTCCTTTGTAGAACTTGAAAGAGTTGTCTAAAGTCTGTCTCTAGTTCCTTATTTACCATCTCTCTTCAACCCACCCCAATAAGCTTTTGTCTTCAGTACCCTCCACTGAGACTGTTCTTGTTGTTAAACTCAGTGGTCACTCTTAGGCTTAAATACTTTTGAATGATCTGTAGCACTGGGCACAATGGCTCCCTCCAACCTGTGGGCTATGCATTCTTCAGTTGGGGTCAATGGTTATTCCCTCTCCTGGTTTTCGCTCCCTTGCTGGATGTCCCTGTCTTCTTGGATGTGCCCTCCTCTGTTCCCTGACCTTTTGATGTTTTAGTACACCAGGGTGCAATCCCAGTCCTCTTTCTTCGTGACTCCACCCAGTCTCAGGGCTTTACATGACATAAGTTGACAAATCCTAATTTACATAAATCCCAGACTGCTCTCCTGAAGTCTGAAGCTCATATGTCCATATGTCTCTTTTACATTTCCACATGGGTGTCTGACACCTCAGTCTCAGTGGGGCTAACACTGATGTCCTGATCAGTGTCCCCTCCCCTAAATCTGCTCCACCTGCAATACTCTCCTTTTTAGCTGATGCCAACTCTGTCTTTCCAGTTGCTCAGACAAAATGGCTCTGCTGGGGTTCTGACTTCTCTCTCTCTCTCTCTCTTTCAGACCCTGTATCCAGTCTGTAGGGAAATCCCGTTTGCTCTTCTGTTTCACAATATATCGAGAATTTGATTACTTCTCACCATTGTCACTGCTATTCCTAATCCAGGCCAACATGTTCTTTCTCTGGGATTATTATAATAGCCTCCTTTAATTGATCCTACAGGCTGTGTTCAACACAGCAGCCAAAGTGAGCCTATTCAAGTAAAAGCCAGTTTGTACCATTTTTTTCTGCTAAAACTCTCCATCTCTAGGTGCAGGGGACCCTACAGAGTTTGGCCCTTCCACCTCCCTGTCTCACCCACCTCCTCTTTAGTTGTGCGTGCTGTTCTTGGGCATGTGATCCATGTGTGGATGCTTTTACCTTAGAGAACTTGCACTGGCTCTTCCTTTGCCTGGTGTGCTCTCGTCCTAGCTGTCTGCAGGGCAGGAGATTCCCTCACCTCCTTTTTGTCTGTACTCACGTGTCACTTTCCTAGTGACACCTACCTTGACTGCCTTATTTGAAATTGCAGTCCTGTTGGACACTGTGGCTAATGCCTTCAATCTCAGCTCTACAGGAGGCTGAAGTGGGAGGATTATTCAAGCCCAGGAGTTTTGAGACCACCTGGGAAACAGAGCTAGACACTGTTTCTACGTAAAATAAGAAAAATGAGCTGGGCCTGGTGGCATGCACCTGTAGTCCCAGCTACTCAGAAGGCTGAACCAGGAGGATTTCTTGAGCCTGGGAGTTCAAGGTTGCAGTGAGCTGTAATTGCATCACTCCACTCCAGCCTGGTTGACAGTGAGACCCTGTCTCTTTAAAAAAGAAAAAAAATTGCAGTCATCCCTTCCTCTGATTTTCCTGTTGCTTGCAGTTTCACTTAACTGCCTTCTTTCTCTAGCACAGATTACCTTCTGACATAACCATTTAATTTACTATGTTAATTTTACCCCCTTCTCCTAGTACATGGTAAGCTGACCAGGGATTTTTACCGTTTTGTTCACTGGTATGTCCCACATGCTCACCACAGTAGCTGACCCATAGCAGGTGCTCACGTGTGGAGGGTATGTGGGATGAAGGAAGTAATAGGCAGAGGACTGACCCCTGAATCCTCCTTTCATCAATAAAAGAAGAAGAAGAAGAAGTAGTAATCTAGAGTCAGTACTCTTGGAGAGTATAACCAAATGTCAATTGTAGAAATAGTCCCCAGAGATGACTGCTTGAATGATATGTGGCCTGTGCAATCTTTTTGATATTCTGAATTTAATCTTTGGATTAAGTCAAACCATCAGAGAGCTCTATATCTGGGACATAATTATTTTAACAGCTCCCTATGGAACTGTTTTTATTTTACTAAGCTTTGACTTGTAGTCGTTAGCCTACCATGAAGGACATTATTTTAAAAATCCCGTAAGACTTCATTGTATCATTGAATTTATTGCAGCTGGGTTGTTAAGAGTGATTTTCTCCAGATCACAAGGTGCCCTCTTTGAATGAAGCCCAATGAGATAAAATTCTCTTGAGTTTAGTAGAAGTAGTAACATAACTATGCTTCTTTTGAACAACTTGTTTGATTTTATTTTATAGAGATTATATTTTGTGTCAGTGATGTTACTACTTTTTTTCCTTCTCTCCCTTCTTCCTACTACAATGCAGTGGTTTTTAGTATAGTCATAGAGTTGGGCAACTATTACCACAATCAATTTTAGTACATATTCATTACCCAAGATGAAACCTCATACTCTTTAACTATTACTCTGAAGTCTCCCCATCCTCCCCAGCCCTAAGCTACCACTAAATCTGTTTTCTATCTCTGTAGACTTATTTACTCTGGAGATTTCATGTAAACTGAATTATATAGTATGTGGGCTTCTGTGTCTAGCTTGTTTCACTTAGCATAATGTCTTCAAGGTTCATCCATATCACGAACACATTGTTACTTTGATTCTTTTTATGACCAAATAACATTCCATTTTGTGGATAATACCACGTTTTTAATCTACTCATCAGTTGATGAACATTTGGGTTGCTTCCACTTTTTTGGTTATTATGAATAATGTTGCTGTGAACAATTGTTTACAAGTTTTTGTGTGTACATGAATGTCACCTGGGTAAATGTATAGGCATGGAATTGTGGGACAAATGGTAACCCTGTGTTTAACTTTTTGAGGAATTGCCACACTGTTTTCCAAAGGGCCATACCAATTTATTTTGTTTGTTTGTTTGAGACAGAGTCTCACTTTGTTGCCCTTGGTGGAGTGCTATGGTGTCACAGCTCACAGCAGCCTCAAACTCTCAGGCTTAAGTGATTCTCTTGCCTCAGCCTCCCAGGGTCTTGTTCTTGCTCAGGCTGGTCTCCAAATCCTGAGTTCAAGCTATGACCCTGAATGCTAGGATTGTAGGGGTAAGCCACCACACCAACCTTGTTAATTTTTTAATTAATTAAATTTAATTTTAAAAATGAAAAAAAAAAAACCATAGGACTAAATCTTCATGACCTTAAAGTAGGCAATAATTTCTTAGATATGACATGAAAACCAAAAGCAATAACCACCCCCCAGAAGGATAAATAGGTCTAAATCACATTTAAAATCTTTTGTACTTAAGAAAACTTTGAAGAAAATGATAACCCACAAAATGTGAAAAATGTTTGCAAGTCATATATCTGAAAAGGGACTTGTATCTAGGACATGTTAAGAATTAATAAAACCTGATAATAAAAAGAGAAAAGTAAAACAATTAAACTGGCAAAGGATATGTATAGACATTTCTCCAGAGATGATATACAAATGACATATAAATGATCACTAAGGCCATGAAAAGATGCTCAACATCATTAGTCATCATGGAAATGCAAATCAGAACCACCATTGAAACCAATTCATTCCCACCGGGATCGCCTAAATCAAAGTCAGATAGTTAGAAGTTATGATAAAGGTACTGTACAGGGAATACAAACTGGTATGGCCGGCTTGGTGCCTGTTGCTCAGTGGTTAGGCTGCCAGCCACATGTACGGGGCTGGCGGGTTCAAACCCAGCTTGGGCCTGCTAAACAACAATGACAGCAATAACAAGAAAATAGCTGGGCATTGTGGCTGGTGCCTGTAGTTCCAGCTGCTGAGGCTGAGGCAAGAGGATCACTTGAGCCTGAGAGTTTGAGTTTGCTATGGGCTATGACTCCACAGCACTCTACCAAGGGCCACAAAGTAAGACTCTGTCTTTAAAAAAAAAAAAAAAAAAAAAAAGTAACAGGCTTGGTACCTGCAGCTCAGCTGGGTAGGGCGCCAGCCACATACACCCGGGCTGGGGAAATGGTTCGAACCTGGCCCAGGCCTGCCAAACAAGGACAATAAAAAAATAGCTGGGCATTTACAATAAAAAAATAGCCAGGCGTTGTGGCAGACTCTTGTAAACCCAGCTACTTGGGAGGCTGAGGCAAGAGAATCTCTGAAACCCGAGAGTTTGAGGTTGCCGTGAGCTGTGATGCCACCACACTCTACCGAGGGCAACATAATGAGACTCTTGTCTCAAAAAAAAAAAAATTAACAAATCAAATTGTTTATATTTTCTGTTTACAACATGATGTTTGGAACTGTGAACTGGCTAATTGAAGCTGTTTCCATGGATTACCGCATATAGTTCCTTTCCATTTTTGTGTTATAGATCTCTTGAAGTATTCTTCCTAGCTAATTGAAATTGTGTCCTCTGACTATCATCTCCCCAGTTCTGCCCCCTCGTTCCAGCGCCTAGTACCCATCATTCTATTCTCTACTTCTATGAGGCCAACTTTCAGATTTCACATGAGTGACATCATGTGATGTTTGTTTTCTCTGTGCCTGGCTTATTTCATTTCATGTAATGTCTGCCAGGTGCATCCACATTGTCACAAATGACAAGATTTCCTTCTTTGTATGGCTGAACAGTATGTATTTTGTTATGTATATTGCATTGTACACATAGTCCTCATTATTTTATCTGTTTATCCATTGATGGACACTTAGGACGATTGCTTATCTTTGCTATTGTGTATACTTCAGTAGACATAGGTGTGCAGATATTTCTTCAACATACTAATTTCATATACAGGGTGTCCATAAAGTAGTTGTCTATTTTAAATTGCACACGAACTTTATGGACACCCCTTATATATGTATACATATACACACATACATACATCTTTTTTAGTGGCTGAATAGTATTCTATGGTATACATAAACCACAGCTTGTTAATCCATTGCTGGGTTGGTGGGCATTTAGGCTGTCTCCACATTTTGGTGATTGTAAATTTAGCCGCAATAAACAGTCTAGGGCAAATGTTCTTATGATAAAAGGATTTGTTTTTTTTCTTGAAATCTTCAAGCGTTTCTCCACATTTTCTTCAAGGAATTTTATTCATGCCTTAGATTTAAATCTTTTATCCATCTTGAATCAATTTTTGTAAGTGGTGAGAAGTGTGGATCCAGTTTCAGTCTTTTACATATGGTTATCCAGTTCTCCCAGCACCATTTATTGAATAGGGATTCTTTTCCCCAGTGTATGTTCTTGTTTGGTTTATCAAAGATCAGGTGGCTATAGGAGGTTAGATTCATCTCATGATTTTCTGTTTGGTTCCAAATGTAAGTGTCCCTCTTTTTGTGCCAATATCATGACATTTTGATCACTATTGCCTTGTATTATACCAGAAAGTCTGATAGGGTGATGCTCCTTGGCTTTGTTTTTATTACTAAAAATTGCCTGGGGTATATGGGGTTTCTTCTGGTTCCATACAAAATGAAGAATTATTTTTTCCAAATATTGAAAAGTATGATGATGGTATTTTAATGGGGATTGCATTGAATCTGTAGATTGCATTAGCATAGATATTTTCACAGTGTTGATTCTTCCCAGCCATGAGCATGGTATTATGTTCTTCCATTTGTTAATATCTTCTGCTGTTTCTTTTCTTAGGGTTTTGTAATTTTCTTTGTAGAAGTCCTTTACCTGTTTTGTTAGGTATTTCATTTTTGGGTGGGCTACTGGGAAGGGAACTATGTCCTTGATTAGGTTAACATCTTGGCTGTTATTGGCATATACAAAGACTACTGATTTGTGGATACTGATTTTATATTCTGAGATATTGGTGTATTATTTTTTTGTACACTTCCAAGAGTCTTGTGGTTGAGTCTTTGGGGTTCTCGAAGTATAAGATCATATTGTCAGTAAAGAGGGAGAGTTTGACCTCCTCAGCACCCATTTCAGTGCCCTTTATTTCCTTCTCTTGCCTGATGGTATTGGCTAGAACTTCCAGCACTGTGTTGAATAGTAGTGGCAATAGAGGATAACCTTTCTGGTTCCAGTTCTGAATGGAAAAGCTTTCAGTTTTAATCCATTCAGTATAATATTAGATGTGGGTTTGTCATAGATGGCTTTGATCAGATTAGGAATGTGCCACCTATGTCCAAATTCTTAAGTGTTCTAATTAGAAAATGATGCTGAATTTTATCGAATGTTTTTTCTGTATTTATCAAGAGGATCATACAGTCTCTGTTTTTGCTTCTGTTGTTATGGTGAATTATGTTTATGGAATTGTGTATGTTAAACGAGCCTTGCATCCCTGGGATGAAACCTACTTGATTGTGATAATTGATTTTTTTTTAATGTGTAACTGTAATGTATTGGCTAGGATTTTATTGAGAATTTTTACATCTATATTCATTAGTGAAATTGATCTGAAATTCTCCTTTTCAGTTCAGTCTTTGCCTGGTTTTGGTATGAGGGTGAGGTTTGCTTCATAGAATGTGTTGAGGAAGATTCCTTCATTCTCAATTTTTTGGAATAATTTCTGCAGTGTGGTTATAAACTCTTCTTTGAAGGTTTGATAGAATTCTGATGTGAAACCATCTGGATCAGGGCTTATTTTTGTTGGAAGATTTTTTATTGTTTCTTCAATCTCAGTTCTTGAAATTGGTCTGTTCAAGAGATCTTGATTTCTTGATTAAGTTTAGGGAGAGGGTGCAAATCCACTTATTGATTCATTTCCTCCACATTGTCAAATTTCCGGGCCTAGAGTTTCTTGTAGTACTCAGAGATGATCTCTTGTATCTCTTGGCATTTGTTGTTATTTCACCTTTATTGTTTCTGATTGAGGTTATTAGAGTTTTTACTTTCCTGTTTCTAGTTAATTTGGCCAAAGGTTTATCAATTTTATTTATTTAAAAAAAAAAACAACTTTTTGTTAATTTTCTGAATGATTCTTTTTTTTTTTCAGTTTCCTTAAGCTCTGATTTAATTTTGGTTATTTCTTTTCTTCTGCTGGGTTTGGGATTAGGTTCTTCTTCTTTTTCCAATTCCATAAGAAGTTTGTTGATAAACTCTCTTTCTGTTTTTCGAATGTAAGACTCTCATGCAATAAATTCCCCTCTTACGACTGCTTTTGCTCTATCCCATAGGTTTGGGTTACTTGTGTCTTCATTGTTGTTATGTTTGAGGAATTTAATGATTTTCTCTTTAATCTCTTCCTGAACCCAATTATCATTCAGTATAAAGTTGTTTCATTTCCAAATCTTTGTGTGGGGATGAACATTTTTGTTGGAGTTCATTTCCACCTTTATTGCCTAGTGATCTGAGAAGATACAAGGTATACTTTCTATTCTTTTAATTTTGCTGAGGTTTGATTTATATCCTAGAATGTGGTCGATTTTGGAGTATGTACCATGGACTGACAAGAAAAATGTATATTCCTTAGCTTTGGGACAGTGTGTTTTGTCCCAAATGTCTGTTATGTCTGTTAATCCCATTTGTTGGGGTGGGGGGGCACATTTAAGTCCTTTGTATCTTTGTTTAGTTTCTGGTTAGAGTATCTGTCCAGTTCTGTCAGAGAGGTGTGAAAGTCCCCGACTATTATGGTGTTATGGGATATCATATTGCTTAGACCCTTCAAAGTCTGTTTCATAAATCTGGCAGATTTTAGTTGGGTACATAAATGTTAATAATTGAAATGTCTTCTTGTTGAATTGTTCCTTTGACCAGTATAAAGTGTCCATCTTCGTCTGTCTTAACTTCATTTGCTTTCAATCCACTTGTATCTGAAAATAAGATTGCCAGCCCTCCTTTCTTGTGATTTCCATTTGCTTGAAATATTGTTTTCCTTCATTTGTCCTTTAAGGCTAGGTGTGCCTCCTAGACACAGTATGTGTATGACTTGTGCTTTTTTTGATCCTAACAGTCAGCCTGTGCCTCTTCAGTGCTGAATTCAGTCCATTGATATTTATTGAGAGAAATGGTAAGTGTGGTGGAGTTCTGTTCATCTTATTTTGTGAAAGTCATTGTGTAGTTTTATCTTTTGTGCCATTGTAGAAGCTAAATTTTGACCTTTAGGTTCTGGGTAATTCCTTTGCTGGTAGTCCATTGCAGTGGTCAGTGTTGAGAATAGGTCTGAGTATTTCCTGTAGAGCTGGTCATGTTGTGGCAAATTTCCTCAGTGCTTGTATAGCTGCAAAACATTTGATTTCTCCCATCAATTATTAAGCTTAGTTTAGCAGGATACAAAATTCTGTGCTGAAGATTGTTTTGTTAAGAAAATTGAAGGTGGATAACCATGTTCTTCTGGCTTTGAATGTTTCATTTGAAAAGTTTGTTGTCATTCTAATGGCTCTGCCTCTGTAAATCAGTTGTCACTTACTTCTGGCTGCTTTTAGAATTTTTTCTTTCATCTTGACTTTGGACAGGTTTATTACAATGTGTCTTGGAGAGGCTCTGTTTGAATTGAGATGACCTGGAATTTGATATCCATCTGAAAGGAGCATGTCTGGGTCTTTAGTAAAACTTGGGAAGTTTTCATTTATGATAGTCTCCAGTATGGCTTCCATTCCTTTGGGACAATCTTCTTCCCCTTCCCAAATCCCTGTTATTCATATATTTGAATGCTTCATGGAGTCTCATAGTTCTCTAAGTGCCTGTTCTCCTTTCTCTCTCTTCTTTTCTGTCTCTTGAACTACCTGGGTTAACTCAAAAACTTTATCCTCTAGCTCTGAAGTTTTTTATTTTTCATGGTCTAACCCAGGGGTCCTCAAAATTTTTAAATAGGGGGCCAGTTCACTGTCCCTCAGACCGTTGGAGGGACAGACTATAGTTTAAAAAAAAAAACAAAACTATAAACAAATTCCTATGCACATTGTACATATCTTATTTTGAAGTAAAAAAAAAAAACTGGAACAAATACAATCATACCCCCTCATGTGGTCCACGGGTTGTAGTTTGAGGATCTCTGGTCTAACCTATTTTTGATACCTTTTTTTTTTTTTTTTTTTCAGTTTTTGGCTGGGGCTGGGTTTGAATACTCCAACTCCGGCATATGGGGCTGGCACCCTACTCCTTTTAGCCATGGGCACCACCCCCTATTTTTGATACTTTCTACTGCATCTTTACATTCCATGGTTGTCTCCTTCATTTCCTTAAGGTTCACCATATTCTGCATATCTCTCTTTTGACTTTGGTGTCTGTCTTTCCATTTTCTTGTCCATTCCTTTTATTGTCTTTATCATCCATATTTTAAATTCCCTTTCTGTCAAGCCCATTAATTCTTTATAGGTGGAGTCTTCTGAAGTTGCTACCTCATGATCCCTTGGGGCTCTGTTTTGGTTTTTCATGTTGCCTGAATTTTTCTGTTGGTTCCTCTTCATGTGATCTTTTTTCTTGTACATCTCCTTGTCCTCCTTTTTCCTTCTCACTGCTTCCTTTGTTTCAAACAGAAGTCCTTGCTCTTGATGACAGTATGTTGCAATATGTCACTGGGATGCCAAGTGGCACTGTGGTTTTATTAGGAGACAGAGGGCACAGCCAGGAACCTCTGTGGTCCTTATTACAAACTCAGTTGCCATTAGTGAATGCCTGATTGTTTCCTCAGCAGTCAGGTCCTGCCAGGGTGGGATCTCAAAGCTCAGAAGAATCCTTCAGGGGTAGGTCTCACTGTGTCCCCTGACTCTAATTCCCTTGGCATGTGAGAGTCCCTCAGCCTGTCCCAAGAGTGGAGTTCTGATCCTGGCAGGTGGAATTAAGACAGCCATGGTTTAGGCCCCCTGCTAAGACGTTTCATGACCTTTCCACAATGGCAGCCCCCTAGCCAATAAGACCTCAGTTTGGCTGCCTCACCAGCCACCAAACCGATGGCAAATCCACTCCAACTAGTATTCAAATCTGGTTGCTGTAGACCAGTGGTTCTCAACCTTCCTAATGCCGTGTCCCTTTAGTACAGTTCCTGTGGGTCACGACAGGAGAACCGCTGCTGTAGACTGTTTGAGTCCACCCACTCTTCCAAGCTTTCCACTCAATAGGCAGCTTCACCCAAGTACTAAAAACTCTGGAAAGGCTTCCTCTGATTTCCGACCTCTGTAGGAGCCAGCTGATCTCAGCTAGTTGCAATCACTTGCATAATTCGTCAGATTTCCACCCTCAGGATCATAAGCTGTATCCAGCTCACCACATCCTCGCTGTGCCCTCAAGTTGTGACTCTGGGTAAGGTTCCTAATCCTGACTTCTCTTTCTTCCCCCATTTATTCTAGGAAAGCTCAGCTGAATGATCCTTCTGGTCCACCATCTTGCTCCTCCCCCTTTTAAAATTTTTTGAAGAACCTTCATACTCTTTTCCATGATTACTGCATCCTATGTTTTCTAAGAGTTTTATAGTTTTAGCTCTTACATTTAGATTTATGATCTGTCTGGAGTTTATTTTTGTGAATGATGTGAGGAAGAGGTCTAGCTTTATTATTTGCATGTGGGTATCTAGTTGTCTCAGCACCATTTGTGCTGAGTGTTTTCACCACAAATTCTCCCCATTGAATTGTCTTAGTACCCTTGTTGAAAATCAATTCACCATAGATGCCTGGGTTTGTTTCGAAGGTGTCAGTTCTGTTCCTTGACCAATATATATGCCTCACTGCTTTGAGTTTGTTTTGTCTATTGGAAAGCTTAGAGCCCAATGTGAAATTTGCTGGCAGGTGTCTAGGAACCTCAGGGGCAGGATTGGTAGACTCACATCATTCCTGATTTCTCTATTTCCCTTTGTCTAGGTTTCTTTTTTGTTGTTGTGTGTGCTTTATTATCAGCAGCCTCGCATTCTTTTTGTAATGAGTTGTGTAATAAATACACACACACACTATCCTTACACTTCAGATGTTTGTTAATTATTTCCATCTGAAGGCTGGCTAATTTATACATTTCACTTCTGTCAGCTTAAAAATATGAATTTTCTCTTAAATAGCTTAAATGTTTCCTCCTGTCAAATTATCACCAGTTGATGTTGTTGTCTTCTTATTTATTTTTAATTAGAACTCAGACAGTTTCTAAGATTAGCACCTACTTGACTGCTTGACTTCATTTGTGTCATTAGTAACTTATTTTCATTGCCCTCCTGAATTTAACGTGTATATTTTACATACCGGGAAGTGTCCTGAATATAATTTGATGCTATGTTCAGAGAAATGTAAATGTTTATACCTATTTATTCAATAATCTCATTTCTAAGTATCTAGCCTAAAGAGTAAGAGTAAATGTAGAAAAGCACATATTTGCCATGATATTTGTGACATTTAATTTATAATTGTGAAAAGTTGAAAATAACTGATACATCTTAGAGTGGAGAACAGGTAAGTTATATTACAGTTGCTGGATGGAATGTTACACATCTGCTTTGAATTGATAGTGATAAAGACTATTTAGCAACTTTAAATTAATGTGATATAATGTAGATAAAAGAAGTACTGTGTAAAATAGGCACATCAAAAAGACCGCAGGGAATTATACAAATGGCATTTTTTCCCCCAGATGGTGAGAAGGTGCTTGATTTTTTTTATTCTTGTTTAAATTTTATCATTCTTTTGTATCTTTTAATTTTAAAAAACCTTGAAGTATTAAAAATTCTAAATTTTCATAGGAACACTTTTTTCCCCCCTTTCAGATGCGAATCTGGTTACACTGGACAGCACTGTGAAAAGACGGACTTTAGTATTCTCTATGTAGTGCCAAGCAGGCAAAAGCTCACTCATGTTCTTATTGCAGCAATTATTGGAGCTGTACAGATCGCCATTATAGTAGCAATTGTCATGTGCATAACAAGGTAGGTAATGGTGTAAGAAGTATCAACTTTAAATTAGAGGGGGTAGCTGTTAAATTAGGCAGGAATCTTGAAGCACACTCAATTTGATAGATGGTTTTAAATCCACCAATCCACAAGGTTTCCAGGTGGGTCTGTTCTATTCCTGTCTTTCTTATAAAACGAGGGCAGGAACTCATTCCCAGGTTTACAGTATATCTGGACTGCAGGTAGAAGGAGCATGAGAACAGCCAATGACGTAAAGGTATTTAGGGATTTTAGAAGTGGGTATTGTCTTTGTGGTCAGGGACAGTAATGGTAGTAATAGAATTTCTAGAATGGGCTGCACATGTACAGCAAAGCCATGCAGAAATTTTTTACACCCTGCAGAAGTGAAGATGTTTTATGCTGTAAGAATATACATTATCCATAGGAAACACTGGGTCACTATGCAAGTTTTGAGACAGGCTGTGTTATGGTTCATTATTTCACTTCTAAGAAACACGGTCTACGGTGTCCTTTCTCATTCACCTTTGAAAGTTTCAACTTGCTCAGCTTATCAGTGTTGCTGGGAGGGCTTCATTTATTTCCAACCATGTGGATTTAATGTTTCTGGATTTTTAGAACTTTTGTAATGGTACACATATAAGAATAAAGGAAGAAATCAGAAGCTAAAGATAGCTATTGTCCTTATTATACCATTGTGTTAACATTACTTGATTTTCTAGATTATAGCAATAGGCAATAAGATTTAAAATTCTCTATCATAAGTAAAACTGTTCATCATAAATGAATGAAGGGCAACTGGCATAAAATCCATAAAATTGTCTTTGTGCTTCCCAGTCTGTCTTTTATTCCTGTTTACCTCTTCCTACCTCCTTTAAGGTTTGGTTGAGAAGTCTCATAAACATCATCTTTTCACTTTCCTGCATTATTGTGGACAGAGGGTTGGAGCATATCAAATACAGATAGACATTGGCAGGCTGTAATGGATTTATGGCCCTTCAGTAGTCTCAGCCATCTGGAGCTAAAATAATACACCTAGAAATGATAAAAAACGTTCTCTGAGTAACAGATATTTCTCATAAAACTCAGGCACTAGAGTCATTGTGCTTTATTTCATAGAACAGATGATCTTCCCTTAGGCAAGACTACTGAGTATAAAATTGGGCAGTAGATCAAAGTAGGGACATAATTATATAACAGATAATGACAACCGAAAGAGATAGGAAAAAAACATTTAATAGCAGGGCTTGCCATGGCCATTTAATACAGGCTCAGAAGTTTAGTAATTTGCCTGTGGTCATCCAACTAGTAAATGGAAGTGCTTGGATTTGGTACCATCTGATTCCCCCAAATCATTCCTCTGTCCTCTGATCCATCAAGAGGTGGGTCCATGTTGAGTCATTTGGGAGGTAATATGTACCAAGTATGGACCATTGCATGAGATCAGAGTTCAAATTTGATTTTATAGCAATTTAGGGTTTTTGAGCAGGGGAGCAACTTAGTATATGCCATTTTTTCCAGGTATTAATCTGAGAGTCATCTGTAAAATTCAATGGAGTAGTGAAAATGTGAGGTAGAAGGAGACCATTTAGGACATTATTAGAACAAAGCAGGAATGGGATTATAAACAATTTGGAAGGCAATAAAAGTAAGAGTCAAGTCAGGGAAGATTTTTGAGGGCTGGTGATAGTGCCATTTTTAAGAGGATCAAAGGATGTTAGAGTCACTGGCAATTGACTTTGAGTTCAACCCCTTCATTTTGAGACGGGAGGAAATCAAAGCCCTGAGTTAGGAGGTACCTTGCCAAGGTACCTGGGTAAAACCCTCATACGACTCCTGATGAAGCCTTTACCCAACTTTGTGCGGTTCTCAGCACAAAGAAATTAGAAATTACCTGGCAGGTATTTTCGAAGTTGGTGCCCTCTAGTTTATACCCTAAGTCCATTTGCTGCCTTCACAGCCCGTTAGACATCATAGAATATTTCTACGTGTGTCACAGTGTCTTCACTGCCTACTGTCCCCACGACTGCAGGGTCATCTCACTCAGTTTATCACAGATTTCCCCTTGAGGCCTGTCTTCTTCTTATGGTATTTCCTCCCTCAAAATATCTTACTGTCTTGGATTTGGAATATTATGATTATCAATATGTATAGGAACTTACAATCGCTAAATGTTTAAGGAGCATTTAAATAGCTGTGGGACAGCTATTCACGTAGACTGTGGTGGCTGTTAACTTTGGAGGAATCTTCCTTTAAAGAGGTATTCCCGTTGACCCACTTACCAAGACTGCATGAGTCAGATTTTCTTCCTTTATTCTTGGAATCCTCTTTCATGTTTTTAGACTCATGGAATAACAGACTGGCAGGGATCTTGCACAGAAACTTAACACACACCCCGCCCCCCCCCCCCCCCCCCTTATTTTGTAGATTTAAAAAACCATGGTCCTAGAACTTTTCCAAGGTCATGGTGAGTTAGTAGTGGTAAAGGGGGTTGCTTGCCCCTCAACAAGTTTCCTCATTTATGAATGGAGGTGATTCCAGCTTCGTCTACCTCAAAGTGTTTTTATGAGATGCAATTCATGAAAACCATATACAAAATGGAAGTATCATCATCAAGGCTTTGCCTGGATTAAAATTGCATTCTTTGAAATTAAGTAAAAACATGGAGCATTAGGGTAGGAAAAATGATTGTCGTAACACTTTTTTTTTTTTTTTTTTTGGTTAGATTTCTTGCTGATAGAGATTTTAGAGGTTAGTCCAACTCCTGATTTACCATATTTTGCCCTGTATAATGGGCACTTTTTGCCCAAATTTTTGAGGGAAAAATAAGGATGTGCATTATACATGGGTAGTAGTTTGGCTTGGGAGTAGGGGAGCCTAGCAGGCCTCCTAGCAGGCACTGCATCCTCCCACCCAGGCCTGCCAGGTGCACAGTTTTCTAGTCAGGGGAGGAGTGGGCTTCAGCCATGTGGGGCAAGGGCTGAGCCTGAGGTCCAGCAGCATGGACGGGACCAGGAGTCCCGCACAGGCCCAGGACCTGTCTGGCTGCCCACAGGCAAAGTGGCCTCAAAAGCTCCTGCTCGGTTGGCACAGGCATGGCCATCTCATCTGCTACCCCTGATGTGGTGGGGACGGAAGGGGTTCTGGGAGAGAAAGAAGGGCAGCCATCACAGAGTGTGCAGCTGTGGATGGATGGTGTGATCTGTATGTTTACCAGGGGAGTGTTAGCCCTCCTCAGATGTGTCTCTCCAAGTCGAGAGCTGGCCACTTTTTCGAGGGGCATTTTCCTGAAAGTCTGGGCCAAAAAAGTAGATGCACATTATACATGGCAAAACATAATAATATTTTATGTATAGGAAAATTGAGGTTGCACAGCTAGTTGTTAGCAGAGCCCAGACTCAGAGTGAACAGAATTAACCCCAGCCCTTCACTCCACATGTGTGGCACAGCACTTTGTACTTATCATTGTGAGCTGTGTCTGTAATTTAATGCACAGGCACAGAGCAGCTACACTGCGCTGAGATTTATACCACCGTGGAAGAAAAAATGAGAGCAGGGTCAAGGAATATCCCTTACCTTCAGCAGGGCAGGTCCTTATGGGGTTCTCTGGTTTGCCCCGACAGTGTGGAATTCCTGTGTGTTCCTATCAGAGGTTAATAAGCACACTGCTTTCTGATCTCTGCCTTCATCTAAGCTATTCTTGTCATTTTGGAGGTATCATAATGCTCAGGGAATGTACCTAGGCCAGGGTCATGAGTTTCACATATTATCAGTCACTGTGCTGGGGTGTTGCCAGGCCAGAGGAAGGGCAGGGACCCTGTGAGTGGAGTGTGTGTAGCGTGTGGACACCAGGAATGAATTCTGTGTGTGTCATTAACTATACCAGAAGTCTCTGGCTCTCAGCTCCCAGCTCTGTAGGGAAGGTAGCAGGCTGACATTGTGTTTATCTTCACCTTGACTTGCTCCAGATACCATCTCCTTTCACCTTCAGGTAATTGCATGCAGTGCGCGTTATCTGTAAAATGTATTTTACTTTGGAAACACTAAATCTTCTGAACAAAATGATTAAAGTAATATTTTTCTTTCTTTTTTTAATTCAACAGAAAATGCCCCAAAAACAATAGAGGACGTCGACAGAAGCAAAACCTAGGTCATTTTACTTCAGATACGTCATCCCGGATGGTTTAAACTAATGACTTTTATATGTACACTGACCATGTGATGTACATTTATTATGTCTTTTTTTAAAGAATGGAAATATTTATTTCAGAGGCCTTATTTTTGGACATTTTTAGTGTAGTACTGTTGGCTCGTATTTAGAATATTCAGCTACAACAGTTTTGGACTGTTGAGTAGTCTTTGTTTTATGTTTTTAAATATGGAAATTGATTTCACAAATTTGTACCACATGGTAATTCTAAGACTTGTTCTTTACCCATGGAATGTAATATTTTTGCAAAGATGGACCACTTCACAAATGGTTATAAAGTCATACCCACTTCTTCCACAATGACCACAGCAAATGACCAAGCATGAACTAAAGGTAAAGATGTTTACAGATTACTTTTCTTACAAAAAAAAAACAAAAAAACTAGAAGCCACTGTGTTTAAATAGATATTTAAATGTTTTTGAGATTTAGTAACTGATTTTTTTAGACACTGCCTATTGCATGAACTATAAAACTGTGTGTGTGTTAGATGTAAAATATTTATAAAATGTATTGATTGGAATTTGATTATTCCTCTCTTTGACAAAACATTCTAATACTTTGAAAATGTATCTGGTAGTAATGATGGAACAAATCACTGAAAAGTAGATTTAGATAGTGTGAAAATAGGCTGTTTAATAAACAGATTGGAATAAAGCCTACTCTTTATCAGTTAAAACTACTTTAATACACATTCATTTTTAAAGAAAATATTTATTTTAACATAAATAAACAAATTGTAACAGTATTTGTGAATAAAATGCTAAAATAATTGTTAATGATTGGTGCTCTTAAAGCGAGCTTAAAATCTAAGACCTCCATCCAAATTTGTCCTGTAGTAATAGCTGTATTAATAGATTGTTGGTGTTTAAAGATCTGAAGTGTGAGTAGAATGTATTCAACTGTTTAACATGTAGTTTAGATATCCAAAAGTATGCA
>CAUYPK010122232.1:0-27226 GCA_963574355.1 Loris lydekkerianus
GTAACTTTATTAAAAATGTTGCAAAACCACAGCCTATATCATATTGAATGGAGTAAAATTGAAATCATTTCCACTCAGATCAGGAACCAGGCAAGGATGCCCACTGTCTCCACTGCTTTTTAACATTGTAATGGAAGTCTTAGCCATTGCAATCAAGGGTATCCATATAGGGTTAGAGGAGATTAAACTTTCACTTTTTGCAGATGATATGATTGTATACCTTGAAAACCCCAGGGACTCAACCACAAAACTCTTAGAAGTGATCAAGGAATACAGCAGCATCTTAGGCTACAAAATCAATACTCACAAATCACTAGCATTCATATATACCAACAATAGTTAAGCTGAAAAAATAGTCATGGACTCTATTCCCTTTACAGTAGTGCCAAAGAAAATGAAATATCTGTGAATGTACCTAACAAAGGACATGAAAGATCTCTATAAAGACAACTATGAAACTTTGAGAAAAGAAATAGCTGAAGAAGATGTCAACAAATGGAAAAACATACCATGCTCATGGCTGGGAAGAATCAACATTGTTAAAAAGTCCATACTACCCAAAGCAATTTACAGATAATGCAATTACCATTAAAGCACCTCTGTCATACTTTAAAGATCTGAAAAAACTAGTAATTCATTTTATATGAAATCAGAAAAAACCTTGAATAGCCAAGACATTACTCGTAAATAAAAACAAATCAGGTGGAATCACGCTACCAGACTTCAGATTATACTATAAATCGATAGTGATCAAAACAGCATGGTACTGGCAAAAAAATAAAGAGGTAGATGTATAGAATAGAATTGAGAACCAAGAGATGAACCCAGGCACTTACTGTCATTTGATATTTGATAAGCCTATCAAAAACTTAAATTGGGGGAAAGACTCCCTATTCAACAAATGGTGCTGGGAGGATTGGCTGGCAACTTGTAGAAGGCTGAAACTGGACCCACACCTTTCACCTCTAACAAAAATTGACTCTCACTGGATAAAAGACTTAAAAATAAGACATGAAACCATAAAGATTCTTGGAAAGAGTGCAGGAGAAACACTTGAAGAAATTGGTCTGGGAGAAAACTTTATGAAGAAGACCCTAAGGGCAATTGAAGCAATACCAAAAATACATTACTGGGATCTGATCAAACTAAAAAGCTTCTGCACTGCCAAGAACACAGAAAGTAAAGCAAGTAGACTTCCCTCAGAATGGGAGAGAATATTTGCAGGTTACATTTCCAAGAAAGGTCTGATAACCAGAATCCACAGAGAACTCAAACTTATTAATAAGAAAAGAACAAGTGATCCCATTTCACTATGGGCAAGAGATCTGAACAGAAGCTTCTCTGAAGAAGACAGGAGCATGGTATGCAGACCATGAAAAAATGCTTATCTTCTTTAATCATCAGAGAAATGCAAATCAAAACCACTTTGAGATACTCTCTTACTCCAGTAAGAGTACCCCACATAACAAAATCCCCGAACTACAGATGTTGGCGTGGATGTGGAGAAAAGGGAACACTTCTGCACTGCTGGTGGGAATGCAAGCTAAGACGTTCCTTTTGGAAAGAAGTTTGGAGAACACTCAGGGATCTAAAAATTGACCTGTCCTTGGATCCTACAAGTCCTCTGCTAGGAGTATATCCAAAAGACCAAAAATCACTTTGCAAAAAAGATATTTGCACCAGATTATTCATTGCAGCTCATTTCATAATAGCCAAGTCATGGAAGAAACCCAAGTGCCCATCAACCCATGAATGGATTAATTAATTGTGGTATATGCATACCATGGAATACTATGCAGCCTTAAAGATGAAGCCTTTCCCTTTTTTTATGTTTACATGGAGGAATCTGGAACATATTCTCCTGAGTAAAATGTCTCAAGAATGGAGGAAAAAATGTACTTAGTACTTCTATGAAACTACTTATATTTACTCACACTTTCTTATGAAAGATAGAACACAACTATAGCCCAGGATGAAGGAGAGAAAGGGAGTGGGAAGGGGGAGGAGGTTTGATAGAGGGAGGGTAAAAGGCGGGCCCACACCTATGGAGCATATGACAAGGGTACAAGTCAAATCTGTCAAGTGTAGAACATAGATGTTTTGGCACAATAATCAAGTAAATGAGGTGAAAGCTATGGTAATTGGTTTGATCTAACCACATCAGATTATATAAAACAAAATCAGCACATTGTACCCCACATATGTATGAATGTATTCATGATCTATGTGTATTTGACTTAATTTTTTAAAAAGTGGGCAAAGGACATTAATAAATATTTCTCAGAAGAAAAAAAATGAATCCAACAAAGACATAAATGTATTCATGATCTATATATATATAACTTAATAATAAATAAATAAAGAGATAAAAAAATTTTAAGGTATTGAATACCCATAACACAAGATATGCTCTTTGTATTTAGACTCAAGTGTTTTTATTTTATTTTAGGAAAGTTTTCTTGGATTGAATCTTTAAGTATTTATTCCATTCCCTTTTCCCTCTTACATAGACTTTAATTATGCATAACTGTGTTTCTCCTTTTATTATTTTTTATAACCAACATTTTATCTCTAATTGTCTTTAGCTATTTTAGTTGTATTTTATTTTTCTCATTTCTCGCTTCTATTTTCAATGCTATTTTTCCTATTATTTATTCACTTTGAGGATCCTTCTGATTTCTTTTTAATATTTTAATTCTTATATTTCTCATACTTAAGTATGAATTATTTCTGGTTTATCTACTAGTAGTGTGTCCCCATCTCTTTCCTAAGTTCATACTGTTCTGTTTTGTGATCTTCATTCCTAGAGGCCACTGCTACATTAACATTTCAAAAAAAATCTTTATATAAAATATTTATTTAATATTTAATCTGTTCCATGGCAACATTTTCTTTTTCTGGTAAGTGATTCTAATAATAAATTTTGCTGCTCATTTATACCTTTATTCTCCACATAGGTGATAATTCCTTTTATGGTCTATTATTATATGAACTGAATGTTTGGGGACTAACTATATTAGGTAGCATGAGTTTCCTGTAAGCAAGGATGGGTGGGCTAATGCACTAGGCTACTGGAGTTTTGCATTAGTTTTTGTTTTCCTGATAACTTAGATCCTGATTTACCCTTAACTGCTATAAACCTAGGCTGCTTCCTGCAAATATGAGTTTCTGTATGATTCATTTGTAAACGCATCTCTCTTTTTCTAAGTTAATCATTCTGTCTAGTTGTGAGTGAGGAATAGTAGGTTTTGCATTCAACTTGCTCACTACTATTTCTACAGAAGATATGCTATCTCTTGATCATCAGTTATAATTCTCCCTTCATGAGATACATGTTGGATATGCATTCAGGAGTTGCCACCACCATGCCATCACTGTTCACAGCCTTGCATGCAGCTTTTGCATGGACTCTACTATTTTCAGTAACCTTTAGAAATTGTGTGTCCTAGGGTTGTTAAAAATGGAATCTGTCCTTTTCTTTTTAACTTTTGCTTGTTTTCTTTCTGATAGTACACCACAATAAAGGAGGAGAATCCTGAGTCTACATTGCCATATCCATGTCAGAAGTCAATAAATTCTCCTTCAGTAACTCCGACCAGCAACTTCTCATAATGTTACACCATCCTCACAGAGTAACTATATATTTGCTGCATCATGGCAAACATCTGGTTTTATTTTTAAAATTTTTTTCTGTCTTGTTTCCCTGCTCTCATACTGTGACTATGATGGGGCCATCAATTTCATTATCGTATTTCCTGAATGCGAGGGTGGCCACATGATTTTATCCCTTTAGGTAAAGTGCTTAGCTCAGTTTAGGTGCATGACCCAAGCAGCATCAATCAGCGCTCTTTGGGGAAAGTATTATAGAAAGTGGAAGGAAATAATCTTCCTTCTTTGCAGATTTCAAGGTATACAAATCCTCTAAGCCTGGTGCTGTTTGTGGTTATCTTTTATTTCACATAGGAAAAGGCTTGTCTAAAAAGGAAGAGATGGAGGGAGAGAGAACAATTATTAATGACATGGCCTGAGAGCTTTGATCCAACTATGCCTGAAATAAGATCTGGTATATGTTGTTATGTGAGCCGATACATTTCATCTTTTGCTTGAGCTAATCTGAATTGGAATTTTGTCTCTTACAACCAAACACTTACGGATGATTTCAAGATCTTCAAGGTTTCCAGATTTATTATTGACTTAAGAGATTTAGTCTAAAATTTAAAACATTTTCCCATTACTTTGACCCATAAATATGATATCTTAGAGGGATTTTAAGTTATGTTTTAGGTAAATTATACTTTTACAAGTATACAACTTTATCTTAAAATTTATTTTCTCTTGTTGCACCATCAAAAGTCATTCTTAAATTTCTACAAGTTAAATCAGTTCATTTAAAGGAAATTGCTAGGATAAGACTTCAAATATTTATGGAATTTTCTTAAGTATATGAAATAATCTTCCCATTATTTTGTTTTCATGTAATGTATTCCCTAGGAGGTAGCTCTGATTTTCAGAACATATGTCTAATAGTTCAGTACAAATTAAAATATGGGTGGATGATAGCATTATTTTCAGAAAGAACATTAGTTATCCTTGAATTCCTAGGAGTTAAACTTGCTTTGGGTAGATGTGCAATGGAAAACAAGTGATTGTTTTCCTGTGATACTAGGATACTAGAGGCAGAAGGAAATATTCGCAGCTCTCTGTACCACCACAGACCTGAGCAATGATGGATGCTGTAAGTCATTCTGCCTCTAGTGACTGCTTAGCGGTAACGTGTTTTTTTCAGAGACAGAGAATGCAGAGACTTGTATTGAGAAGTGTTCCTTATTAAAATGCAAGATTCATAATCTATACATCTGGCCTTTGGTCATTAAGCAAGGATTTTATTTTTTTTGCAACAGGGTCTCATTTTGTTGCTCTGGCTAGAGTACAGTAGCATCATCATAGGTCCCTGCAACCTCAAACTTCTGGCTCACACTGTCCTCCTGCCTCAGCCTCTCGAGTAGTTGGGACTACAGGTGCATGCCACCACACCCGGCTAATTTTTTCTAGTTTTTGGTAGAGATGGGATCTCACTCTTATTCAGGTTGGTCTTGAACTCCTGAGCTCAAGGGATCTTCCCACCTCACCTCATTCCTAGAGTGCTAGGAATACAGGCTTGAGCCACTACACCCAGCCAAGCAAGGATTTTTTAAATTGACAATACAAGCAAAGTTGTGCTTCAAAATCAAGCAGGTAGGTCTTGGATTAATCTTCATTCATTCATCATAAGGAACTCCACAAATAAAGAATTGCCCTTTTGTTGAAAAAAGACTCCTTGATAAAACACACTGGCTCTTATATGATTTCTACATACTCTAGTTTAGTAAAAAAAAAATTGTCTAAAATAAAATAGAATCTAGTTAATAGTCTTATTATAAAAATACTTTGGAGCTAAGAGCAGTGGCTCATGACTGCAATCCTAACACTTTGGGAGGCTGAGGCAAGAGGATCTCTTGTGTTCAGGAGCTCAAGACTAGCCTGAACAACATAGGAAGGCCCTGTCTCCATGAAAAGTAGAAAAATTAGCCATTTGTGGTGGTTACACACCTGTAATCTCAGCAACTCAGGAGGCTGCGGCAGGAGGATCACTTGAGCCCAAGTTACTGAGGTTGCAGTGAGCTGTGATCACACCATTGCCCACATGTCTGGGTGACAAAGTAAGATACTATCTCCAAAAAAATGAAAAAGTTAAAAAATTGAAATAAAAATAGTCTTGTGCCAACTATATGCTGAAACTTCACTACTAAGACATCATTATTAAAAACATTTAATAATATAGCATGTATCTGTAATACATGTAAATTTCTTATACTTAGGAATTTTCATGGCAAAATTAATGATCCTAAAAATGTAATTATATGTTATTAATGGAGATATCTTAGTTTTCAAAATTATAAGCAAAAATTAATAATGACATATTTACATTACACTTTACCTAAAACAAAAGACCACGATAATGGTGATGATGCTAGATTCTGGGAAGTTCAGTTTTCCCAAGGGTTTATTAAATTTAACCCTTGGTCTGAGCTGATGGATCTGACCCATGTGTGTCGGGAGGAACTTGCTTGTGAGCAGAGTGGCCCCCACGAGCTAGCGCTATAGGAGACCAAGCCTCCCAGTCACGAAATGAGTTCTAAATCCATGCTTCCTTTTCCATCCTCAAGGCTAATGTGTGGATGTGCCATTCTCCCTTCTCCAGACACACTGTAGATTCTCCCTTTGTGATTTGTTTTCTGCTTCTAAGTTGTCCACATTGTGGATTTTACTCTGATTTAAAGTGACAAGCTCCTTGGGTAGGGGATGCACAAGCCATTGATGGGAGCCTCGCGCAGCCCAGGGTGTGTCAGGTGTGACGTTTTGGAGAATGATATAAATGACTGAAGATTTGGAAGGAAGAGTATAGTAAGAGCAAGGCTTTATCTGGTGCTTACTAACCGCCAGACACTGACACTAGTACTTTACATGTATAATAGTAACGCATTTAATTAAAGTACCATAGTTAAATAACAGTTACTATAAGACGAATGCTGATATTGTTCCCATTTTACAGAGGAAGAAACTGAGAGCTAAAACAAGTCGCCCAAACTGCCCATCTTTACTCAGCTAGTAAGTGATAGGATGGTACTACATCAGGACCCCAAACCCAGGCCGTTTCGCTTCACAATACAGGCTAAAGTTACTATGGCTACATTCTCCTTTTTACAACGTGGAGTTTGATTTTTGTAGATTTTAAGGAGTTGTGAGAGAAAACAACATGAGGCAATGTTTGAGGTGGGAATAGGAAGGTTCAACCCCTAAAACAAGACATCAGGGAGTTACTGAGGAGGAGCAGCAAGGAAAGCAATTATAAAATTTGCCTCTTCCTCTCTCATTTTCTCTCTCTCTTTCTTTCTCTTTCACTCTCTCTCCTGATCCTGAAGTATTAACACAAGGGCAGGCTAGGAGGAAGAAGAAGTGAGCAGAGAAGATATAAAAGATAAGAAACATTATCTTGATGGAGAGCGAATTTCAAATATAAATGATTCAAAGTCCATCATATGGAATTGAGAAAAAGATTTTCAAGAACTAAGCCATGTGCTAAGTTATCAGATAGGTCAAATGCACATCCACACCTAACGGGTACAATGCACATCCTACAGGTGAAGGGCACATTTATAACATTGACTCAAACTACACAACAAAAGGTTATATGCAAACAAAACTCTTATATATCTGTAATATCCTGAAATTAGAAAAAATTCATCTTAGCAATTTGGTTTGAATCTGGTACAAAAAGAGCTTCCAAGGTAAATAAACACAAAAACTGGAAAACCTTTTAAAGCAATATGCAAAATGTTTCTTATAAATTTAATTACCATGTATCTAAACACATTAATTTAGGGGAAGGTTTTGACATAGAAATTAAGTGTGTGCTATACTCAACCTAGTTTATTTTTTTAGTGTAAACTTCCAACATAAAAGGACACAGTTTTTAAACTTTTTACATTGTTCTATGGTGAAGATGTTTATTTGTGTTTTAGTTATGAGTATCTCATTGTCATTTCAACACTGAAAGGACCAAGTACAAACAAAATGACAATGATATGCACTGCCTTAAACATATTTTAAGATAAGTAGACTTTTTCCTTTGCTCTCTGGTTAAAAAGAAAAAATAAGTAATCTTTCGATGTTATTAATAGTATTCCAGGCACTTCTGGCAAGCCTAAATGTTAAGAATGACAGAATGGAGTATTCTGAAGATATGACGTCAGGGAACCTAGGAATGTCTGGATCATCTGCCAGACCAATAAATCCTCCCAGGGAGAGATGTGTGTACAAGAAAATGGTAAAAGCAAGCATTAATTCTTGGTATTATTAGCTAGTCTAATAATTGTCTAATGCAGTGAGTTAGGAAGACTAAAGCATAAAAGCGCTTTTCTTTTTATTGCAAGTAGGTCCAGTCACACAAAACCAGAGCAGGCCAGATGTGAGCTTTGTCTACTGCAACCTTGAAGCCCAAACCCAAGCCTCAGACCTCACCACTGTAATGGAAGAAGCCACGGCTCCAAAGCACAGCCGCCAATCCCAGAGGAAAAGGTGGCCAAGAGACAACGTTCCAGCTGAGGACAGCAGCCCTTGTTTACTCTTCCTCCTACTTAAGTTCACATTTTCAAGACAAAAAAAAAAAAAAAAAGGTGGCAGAGCTGGATAGAGCAGTCTTAGATTTCTCACCACTCTGTTGGAATAAGAAAACCAGGTAACTGCTGAGTGTTGTGAAGGAAATAAAGCAGGCTAAGGTGATAGGAAGTGACAGGGTGGTGGCAGCTATTTTGATATCAGAGACAGAAAGGGGGTCAGGAAATGACATTTAAGTGGATAACCTAAACTACAGGAAAGAATAACTCCAGGCAAATGTATGGGAACAGTGTTTCAGAAGGTGAGACTGCTGAGTATAAAGGCCTGGATTCTGGAAGTGAGCGTGGCATGTGCCAGGAAGCACAGCAAGTCTAGCAAGGGTGGAGAGGGCTGCAGAAGAGGCGAGTGCTGGGAGCTGAGCCTGCAGGGAAGGAAGGCGGAGGCCAGACAGCGCCACGTCGACATAAGAAGCAGCTTGGTTTTATTCTTTCATGGGAGGCTACTAGCAAATGTGATAGGATGAGAAGGGTATATTAGGAACACATTTGTTTTCAAAAGATCACTCTGATGGTTCTGCTAAGAATAGGTTTCAGGTTTTCAGGAGAATGGAATGTGGGAGACCAATGAGGAGGAAGTTCTTGTATTTATTTCAGAGATGGTGTGGCATGGACTAACCATCGAGCCTGGAGATGGGCTGCCCCCCTTGAGAGCCAAGTTTAGTGAAGTGTCAGAGACATCCTGCCAGTATCATTGTGTTGCTGTTTTGCTAGTCGTTGGCCACTGTGTAGTCCCATGAGACCAATGAAATGATCATTTCAGTCCCCCAAGGGCTTCCATGAATGCCTGGATAATGTCACCTCCACAAGCTTCTAACAGCATCAATACAGGTTATGAGTATTCCCCCCAAGGTAATACTGTACAGTATCTCCAATTGTCACCTTCCATCTTATTTTCAATCTAGATTTATGTTCTGCTGTAATGCTGTGCATGTTTACCAGAAAGAATTACACAATGAACACAAGATTACAACATCGCCTCAGTACCTCAATGCCAGCATAAATGCCTGATGTTTCCTGATGCCTATAAACTTTACCATGCAATCCCATCATCATCAGTATCTCTACACAGGGCTGAATCTTCCCCCTACACCTTTCCCACAAATAAATCCAGTTTCTAAGAAAAAGAATGTTACCCCCTTTATCCACTGAGAGACGGAGGTTTGTCTTTACCTCCACGTCCTCTCCCTGCCTGTTTCTCCCCTTCTTTCATGGGACCTGTGTAGCAACTTCAGCAAATTACAAAACCTGATCGTTCCACTTTTAAGTCTTACATAATTTTCAATTTCCCAAAATTCAATGGAATCAAAAGCACTCATAAGACCATTACCAGTCTGACCCCATATGCATTCAGTACTCAACAGAAAATCATTCAAGGACTGCTACCATCATGCAGTAGAAACCTTTTCTAGAATAAGAGCCTGAGACCCACAGACATCTTACAACAGCCTCTCATCAAACTCAGAATAAAATGACTCCAGACCATGACCTCATCCTCCCCAACACTCCCCTCGCTCCCTATCATGGCCTCTCCAGTGGCCATACATAGGGTGGCCAACTCCTTCCAGTTTGCCCAGCATTTTAAGTCCTGTGTGCTGGCAATCTGCTCAATCCAAGGCAAACTGGCATGGTTGGTCACCGACCATTGGCTTCCTTTTTTTTTTTTTTCTTCACACACAGAGACAGGTTTCTCTACATGGAACATTCTTCTAGCAGAAGCTTCCATGGCTTACTCTTTCTCAATATTCAGTGCTCGATTCAAATAAATATTTTCAAAAGGGCCATCCCTACCCACCTACATGGTTTGTAGAAGGAGCGTTTGTCAATATCTAACATTGTACCTTTTCTTGTCCATTTAGTTATTTATTGTATGTCTCCTCCTGTGGCTTGGAAAGTGAAGTGTGGACGACGTGCACCTTCTCTGTGGCAGCCCTTTTCCCAGAACAGTGCCTGACATGTGGCAGGAACTCCAAAAATACCTGCTGAGTGAATGAATAATTTCCGTATTCTGTGCTCATCTTTATGTCGTAAACCACAGACATTACACTCATCCCCACTAACACAAACAGCAGTTGGGTTCATTCATTCATGCAACAACTTAAAATTTCAGAAAGAGTAGCATTTTATGGAGTCTGCGAAGCTAGCAAGTGAGGGAAGCCACTGGACTCAGTGAGTCCATGGTAACTCCAAATGGGCAAGCCATTTTGAGGATTTCAAATTGTACTTACTGAAAAGGTCATTTCCAGCATGTCTTTTTGCAACTACTACAGCATGATTCACCTTCCTCTTTATAGCATGAGTCAGTTCTTCATCTTTAAAATGGGGTGCCATCTTCCACAAATATTGCCTGTGGTCCCGCATGGGGCAGAAGGCTTGTCATGTCCCTGAAACCTTATCCCGAGCACGCACCGTACCAGATGCCTACAACATGATCTGGCAGCTCCCTCCAAACCCAGGTTCTTTTCTGTGATTTCTAATTCTAAGGTTTTCCAAAATAGAATTGCCCCCTCCCCCTTACCCTCAGATCCTTCATGTCCAGTTACCACACCATGCTGTTTAGAAACCTTCCCCCCTCATCACCCCAAGATTCCTACCTAGGATGTCAGCAGCACTTGAGTCACTGTTAGACAGCCCTGTACACCATAAGGATGGTAGATGATTTTGCAACTCTCAAAGAATATTAGGCATGAGTAGGTGGGATACAAATAGGCCCTTTTTTATCTTAAATTCTATTTTTGGGTTGCCAGGTACACAAGACTTGACAACTTGCAACTTTCTTTAGCAATGGGTAGCTGACCTCATTTAAAAAGCTAATGGAGTACAATGAACACTATTTGTGTGATGGGCACATTAAAAGCCCCAATGAAAACATTATAGAAGGTATTTATATAACAAAACATTTATACCTCCTTAATATATTGGGGGGGGAAGCACATATAAAAAAATATAATTAGAATAAATCTCCCCCAGGCCAGCTTCTCCTTAGCCTTAGAGATGAACAAAGTGCTGGAAGGGTAGAGATAAACAAAAGGCCTGGGGATCAAGTTTCTATATCCTTATGCTTCCAGAGGCTTCTCAGACAACTCTGCCAAGGAGGTAGGTGGACCCCTGAGTGTAAGTGAATTTGAACAGCCTATTTTTAAATAGGCACAAGAATCTGGCTACAGAATGTTTGCTGTGCAGTGTCCTGGAGTGACTAAGTGGGCAGGCATCTCCAGGAGCCCTGCCAGAAGAGCCTGCCTGGGAGAGACATGGCCCCACCTCCCACCCTCTTCCCACCGCCACCTCTGCCTGCCTTCCTGCCACCGGGTGTGCATAACACAGGAGACAAGTCGCAGGGACTCTACCAGAAGTGCCGTCAAATCCACCAGTGGCTGTGAGAAAAAGCTAATTATGAGGACAACAGTTTATTTCCAAATTCTGCCTTTCAAAACCACGTTTCCCACTGAAATACATGCTCCTTATCAGAAGAGGAGGACTGTGACACTGGTTTGCTGCTTGTGAAAGATGCCGAGGTGTATGACTGTCACTTTTAGAGATCGGGCACATTTTTAGGGATGGCAGAGCTTCCTTTGTTTGGGAAGTGGGCCTTTTCTACCTGGCAAAACGCTGAAATTTCAAAGGTGGAACTCAGCCCTCCTTTCTGTTTTCCTTCTCAACAGACCTCAATCCTCTTCAACATCGGGGGCTTTGGTCTGGGCCTCAAGAAATGAAACATATTCCCCAACGTGTTTTCTTTCTTTTTTAATAAAAATATCAAAGGCATGCTTACCAGTGGCTGAGGAGGGAAAGCTGCGGCAAAGGCTATTTTTTAACTGGAACATGCCCCGCGTTGTGCCACACTCATCCCGGGGTGGCAGAAGATTGATGGCTGGACATGTGGAGGGAGCTGCCACTGATTGAAATCAGACAACTGCAAGCTGCTCGCGGGAGCCCGGGGAGCCCCTTTTAACCGCAGCCGGCCGGTCTTAGCACATTTGGACAGGGCTTCTCCTCCGTCTGCCATGGGCACTGCTGGGCCCAGAGGAGCTGGGTCTGACCTGGAGGCCAAGGGCAGGAGGAAAGGCTGGGACAGGCTCCAGGATGCACACCTCTCTGTGCCTATCTGACCTGCACACGGCAGGACAGAACACACCTGTCAGTGACCCACACAGGCCTTAGGATTGCGAAAGAAAAATAATCAGTTCACTTTTACAAGCAGAGAAAAGAGGCAAAAATGATAAGGCCTGTTGTTTCCCTGGCTAAAACACCCTTAAATTTTGTGCACAATTCCTTTATTTGTTTTTCAACAGGGCAGGGGCTGGGGAGGACGGAAGTCATGGGAAATTGTCAGCGTATTACTTAGTACTCATCACCAGAATCGCAGCCAGAGTTCAGCGTTGTTAACAATTGTGCAGCTATGCACTTGAACTGAGACATTTTTATTTCATTAGGAGTGTCAGTTTACAGCCATTAGCTAAGCAGATTGGCCAGGACCAAAAGGCCATTTTTTTTTGTTTGTGTTTGTTTGCGTTATCACCAGATCTCTCTTCCATTATTCAGGTCTTTAAAAAAAAAGAGAGAGAGAGAGAGAAAGGGCGGGAGGCGGCTTTCCGTACATTATGTTTTGCGGCTTATCTCTGTCCTCTGGGCCTGAACAGTCAGTCTAAAAAGAGTTTTATTAGAAATCATTATTTAGATTCCAGCCCTGGAGCACATCCATCTCCTGCATATAATGGTTCTCAGATCAGGGAAGGTAGCACAGAGGGTCTCCACTGGCCGACATAATGTCAGTGACAATTCATTTTTTTGCCAGTTAGGATGCTGGTTTAATATCCTGAAAAAGGCACTTAACACCACCCTTTCATAACATCTGTCAGGGCCGGTCCGCTCGCTTGTTTCTCACACTGTGGGCTCCCGGGCAGCTTGGGGCCTTTCTCTGAGAGCCTCGAATTCCTCAGACATTCAACCACCCCCAGCCTCGGGGCCCAACGCTCACAGACCAGCTGTTACAACTTTCCAGAACGCTCCTAAATTTTCTAAATGTGTGCCATGTAAAAATAAAATTTAGGACGGTGAATGTTTAAGAGCCTTGTATGTGTAGAATATAACTCATACGGTGTTTCGGGCCCATTATTTCCAGACTCTTCTATAGCTCTCTCAGTTTCATCTTGGTCTTCAGAACAGTTCAGCAGGAATCTCAAGCCTTGAGATTTAGGTCAAGTGTTGTTGTTTTTTTTCCCTCCCACTTTTCTTTGCTTTTAAAGAAAGATCTCCTTTTTTATTTGAAATGTTTTTTAAAATATGAAAATGTAAGAAAATTGTAAGATACTCTATACCTGGATTTAACACTTGTTAAAATTGTGTCTTTTTGCTGTAATTTGTTCTCTGACACTCACACACACACTCAAACCCATTCACACACTTATACACACATGGAATCACATGCATATATTCTCACACATACTCTCAAATTCTCCTTTCGCTTTCTCTCTCTCTCTCACACACACAAAACATACATTCAAACAGTTTTTTCTGAACCATTTGAAAATAACACACCCTGACACTTTATCCCTAAGCACATCAGTGAGCATTTCCTGAGAACTAGACTACAGTATCTTAACACATCTAGGAAAATTGATAATAATTTTAAGATCTAATCTATGGTCCATTTTATATTCACATATCCCCAATTGTCTCCAAAAAGGTTTTATTTGTTTGTTTGTTTTTTGAGGCAGACTCTTACTCTGTCACCAGCCCCGGGGACCATGGCATCATTGTGGCTCACAGCAGACTCAAACTCTTGGGCTCAAGGGATTCTTCTGCCTCAGCCTCCAGACTAGCTGGAACTACAGGCGCCCGCCATGATGCCGGGCTAGTTTTTCTATTTTTTAGTAGAGACAGGGTCTCACTTTTGCTCAGGCTGGTCTCAAACTCCCGAGCTCAAGCAATCCACCCATCTCACCTTCCCAGAATGCTAAGATTACAGGCATGAGCCACTGTGCCCAGATTGTCTCCAAAAGGTTTTGGCAAATATTTCCCCCCACCCAATCCAAAATCTAGTCAAGATTCACACATTGCATTTGGTTGGTTTTTACTTTTTTTTTTTTTTTTTTTGTAGAGACAGAGTCTCACTTTATTGCCCTTGGTAGAGTGCCGTGGCATCACACAGCTCACAGCAACCTCCAGCTCCCGGGCTTAAGCAATTCTCTTGTCTCAGCCTCCAGAGTAGCTGGGACTACAGGCACCCACCACAATGCCTGGCTATTTTTTTGTTGCAGTTTGGCCGGGGCTGGGTTTGAACCCACCACCCTCGGCATATGGGGCTGGCACCCTACTCACTAAGCCACAGGCGCTGCCCTACTTGTTTTTTTTTTTTTTAAATGATGACTTTTTAAAAAGATTATAGGTCAGGTGACTTATAGAATTCCTTTTTGTTTTTTGGGCAAACTTTGTAACTGAAATAATACGTACAGCAAAGTACACAAATCTTGAACTGTTTCGTGAATTTTTTTTTATTAAATCATAGCTGTGTACATTAGTGCAATCAAGGGGTACAATGTGCTGGTTTCATATACAATCTGAAATATTTTAATTGAATTGTTCAACATAGCCTTCATGGCATTTTCTTAGTTACTGTATGTAGACATTTGTATTCTGCATTTAGTAAGTTTCGCCTGTACCCATTCTAAGATGCATCATTTTTAAACAGTGAACGTACCTGTGTAACTTCTCCCCAGATCAAGACATGGAATATTAGGTGGACCCATAAGCCTCACTTAAGCCCCCTCAAGCCTCACTCAAGTCCCCTCCTGGTCATGGTCCTCAGCAAAAATTCACCACTATTTTGATTTCTATCACTATAGATGAAGTTTGCCTTCTCTTCTTCATTCAAACTATGTTCACTTAGCACCAACAGGGAGTCCACTCCAGCTGGAGTCCAAATGAGATCTCGTTAAGCACTCGCTGTATCCAGATTGACTGCTCATCTATTTCAGAACCCTGGTATAAATCTCTCCTTAAAAATAATTATGCAAATGCATTTTAATCTGCATAAACCAGTGGAAAAAAAATAAGTAAATTTTTTTCCCTGGAGTGTCAATTTTATCATGGTGTTCTTTACAATTTTTTTTTTTTTAAAACCTATGATGTTGTTAGTTTTAATATTGTTTCTCAATTGGATAATAGCATATAGAGTTATTTTCTTAGTTGCATTGGACTCATTGGCAAGGTTAGAGTTTTTTTTTTTTTTTATAAGAATAAAATCTTAAGAAATCTAAACCATAAGATGACTCCTACAGAAGTTCTCTGCTTACCTTTAGGGAATTAGACTATAAAACAGAAAGACATTTACTAAATGGAATAAATAATTATGTTATTAGCAAAAAATTGTTACATAGAACAATGAAAACAGCTTCTTCATGAATAAGCAATGAAAAAAAACACCCCATACAGCCACAGCCTTCATCTAAAGCCACGGCTCCTCTCTGCTGATTGGCTTTGCCAAGAACTAAAGAATTATTTGTGTTTTTCTAAAAGCTATATTCTACATTCATTATAGTTGTTGAATCTGTTAGTAACACACGAGAAAACATGAAGGGGACATTTTATGTTAAAATTTTAATATCAAGAGATAACTTGATTATTAAACATCCATTTTCTATTTATACTACATGTGTAATCAACCTTGCCAAACATTAGTGTTTTGACTCCAAATATAACTGTACTGGGGAAGCCAGCTTGTAACACCAAGGGAAAAGCTCAATTGGCTTAGGTTCACTCATAGTCTTTGCTTGAGTATAAATTATAGTAAATTACAGTATTTAAGAACTGGACAAGAGTTGTCATTTTCATCATCAGACTTCAAATGAAATAGAGGCAGGAATTAGGGTTTGATGTCATCTTCTTACAGAGGGCCATGAAATCTTTAAAGCAGTAAGAAGTTAGGAAGCAGAGTTTACCATCTCATTTAAGCAATGCCACCTCAACCAGTTAGGAAGTTTAAATAATTCCCAACTTAACCCTGGTAGCAACTATGACAAACCCCATCAAATCATTACACAACATCCACCTATCTAACCTAATCTGTTTCTGACATTTGTAGAAATCTCAATAAGGCTGCATTTTTTATGAATAGGTCCCTCAACTGTTCTCACTGGCGTCTTCACCCTCTTTAAATAGACTGTTAACTGATTTCCCTAAGTGTCTAAAAAAAGAAGTAATTGTCAACTTTCCCTACAAAAAATTCTGAAGTAGAATTTTCAGTTTTAACTTTGGTTAGGTAATAAGAATTATATCTAATTTTAGTATTTCAGTGGAATTAGTTTTCTGTTATGTGCAAGAGAAGAGGAATAAAGTACAAAACAAAAATATTCAAATGGTTCAATTGAGCCTAGAAATTAAATAATGCCGAGAAACAGTAGATGTCTCCACAACTCACATAATAGTCACACAGTGCAATATATTGGAAACACTTGCAAAAAACAATGTTCTGTAGCTTATAGTAAAGCAATTAGATCCCTATTGTGATTTAATATGAAATTTTTCTCATTAGCCATTTTATAGTAAATGTCATGTTTTTAGGGATATAAAAAAACACGTCTTTAAATGTATTATAGTGAATACATTTTCTGACAAATATGCTTGTTACTTTTATCAGGGACAACTTGTTATGAAATACTAATGATAAAGAGACAATGAAAAAGAATCGCAAAATAGAAACATGCAAAGAAACTGTCCTTCAAATATGAAACTGATGTTAACAGTAGCTAACATTTACCATAAACTTCATAGAAAAAATATATTTATTTTTAAGGGGAAGTGATCTTAGAAAAATAGCCATTAACATTTTATTTTATAAAAATAAGTAATTAAAGTGGTGTGATTTTTCCCAGATTCACATCAAGGTATAATGGGAAATTTGATAATCTCTTCAACTAATATTTCCTGATACACACTGCATTAGGTCTCTTAACTTTTTTCTTCTGTTCTATCTGCCACAGTGTTTTGGTTGCAAACAATGTAAAATTTCAGCTCAGACTGGCCTAGAATAAAAAGAATTTATTTGCTCAAGTGACCGAAGCAATTCTGGAGAAAGGATTGTTGTTTGACCTCCTTGGTGGATCTTCCATATACACATTGTTTGCGGGCTCCTCCTGGGGTTACAAGGTATCTGCCAACAATTCCAAGCAAAGGTGCTTTCTCATCAACACTGGGGAGAGGAGGGAGAGTGTTTAAAGGAGAACCATATTTGATCATGTGCCCACAGGATAGGCATAAAGGCTGAAAAGATTATTCTGAAAAAAATTCACTATCTTTATAACAAGTTTTTAATGCACCTAGAATGAAACTGTAAGTCAAAATACAGATTTTATTAAGATTATATTGATATTTTCTTTACTACTTTCTGTTAATAGTTTGATGCTACCTTATTTTAATATTTTATTTTATTTTATTTTTGAGACAAGGGGTCTCCCTCAATGACCCAGGCTAGAATGCAGTGGCATCATTATAGCTCCCTGCAACCTCAGACTCCAGGGCTCAAGTGATCCTCCTGCCTCAGCCTCCTGAGTAGCTGGAACTACAGGCATGTGCCATCATGCCTGGCTAATTTTTCTATTATTTGTAGAGATGGAGGTGGTATGGCGGTGGGGAGTGCCTTACTCTTGCTCAGGATGGTCTTGAATTCTTAGGCTCAAGGCATTCCTCTCATCTCAGCCTCCCAAAGTGTTAGGATTACATAGTTGTATTTTTATGTTTTTTTAATCCCTTTACCTTTCTGAAGTAAAATAAGAGTTTACCATCATTAAATGCTGGAAGCACAAACAATAATGAGGCTTCCATAGATAATATCAATGATACTTTCAGTAGGCTTGGCAAAGTGGCTCATGTCTTAATCCTAGCTCAGCACATTTTATGCAGATTCTTACCAGAAAATATAATTTTTAAATCTCCTTTTCCCCTCAAAATGAAAAATTCCTTGTAATTAAAGAAAATCTGATTCAATCAAGGACAAAATTATTGGCAGGAAGTATAGTCAGCCCTCTGTATCCTTGGGTTCTGCATCTGAGATCCAACCAGCCTTGGATTTTTATTTGTTTGTTTTTTTGAGACAGAGTCTCACTCTGTTGCCAGCCCTAGGTAGAGTACTATGGCTTCATAGCATACAGCAACCTCAAACTCTTGGGCCAAGTGCTCTTCTTGCGTCAGTCTCCTGAGTAGATGGAACTATAGGGGCCTGCACCAATGCACTGGGCTAGTTTTTCTATTTTTGGCAGAGACAGGGTCTTGCTCTTGCTCAGGCTGGTCTCAAACTCCTGAGCTCAATCAATCCACCTTCCTTGGCCTCTGAGAGTGCTAGGATTATGGGCATGAGCCACTGTGTCTAGTCAAAAATATTTTTTAAAAAAGACAGATGTTACAACAATAAAAATAACGCAAATTTTAAAATACAGTATAATAACTGTTTATATAGCAGACATGTTGTATTTGGTATTAAGAGATGACTTACAGTATATGGGAGGATGTGTATAGGTATGTGTATGCAAAGACTATACTATTTTATGTCAGAGATCTGAGCATCTTTGGGTTATTGTGTCTGTTCTGAGTTCTGTAACCAATCCCTTGAGGATACCAGAAACAACTGTATTTTAAATGAAATAACTTCTCAGTCTTAGATTATCCAGCCTACTCTAACACCTCACTATCTTCATAAGAGAGCAACAAAACAATTACAAAAAAATGGAAAGGTGAAAAGACTTTCTAAAGAAGGAAATGAGTGAGGAATGGTTACAGAGGATATTTTGAAGTCATTTTCATCTACAATTTCCATCCAAAATCATTCCCCAAATTGGAATTATCATCATTTCTTGCTGTATCCGTGCCCTTTCCCCATGATAATTAGGGTCACAGAAATCTAATGAGTCACAGAATAGTTTGATTTTTTTAAAACTACCTTTTCAATATAATCCATTTTCTCTAAAAAGCACTTTTGAGGATGTATTCTAAAAATTGTCTTGGTTTAGTTCTAAGGTATTTTTCTAAAACTATGCAGTCTGGCCAGTGTCTCTTCGTCACCCCCTCCCATTCTTGGTTATTTTGCGTTCAACCCCAAATGCTTAATGGAATCTGCTCTTGAAAATCACCAGTCACCTGCCTACCAAATTCTAAGGCTTTTCCTTTATTTCCATCCTCCTCAACTTCTCTATGTTCCAGTGGTCTTCCAGTGAGATCACAAACTGGGTGATTTTACTATGAGGCTAATGTTTGTAATTGCTGCAGTAGTGGGTAACACTGAAGATCTGAAACTTTGCTCTCTTCACTCTGGACACTGTGCCGTGGTTCTTGGGCTACAATTCTAATCACTTCCATGTCGTTTTCTCCTCTCACCGCCCTAAATCTTATTGGCATGTCTTCTTAATCCACACTCAAATCCTTAAAAACTCTCTTCCAAGTCAATGTCGTTAGCTCCAATTTCTCTCCAGAACTCCAATTTGCATTTCCTATAATGGGCTAAAACTAGCCACTTGAATATCCTAATAACCTTTCAAGTTGAAAGTCATCATTTCTTTACTCCTGAAACCCATTTCTTTCTCCTTTCCAAACAGTTCATCTTCTCAATTTTTCTGTTTCTTTTCTTTTCTTTTACTTTGGGTGGGGGGTCCGGGTAGGGGGTGAGGACAGAGTCTCATGCTGTTACCCCAGGCCAGAGTACCAGTGTACCCAGGCTGAGCTCAGCAGAGGACTCTGCAGATGACTGATGGGCTAGAGCAGCCTCTGCCTCCCAAGTAGTTGAAACTACAGTCGTCTGCCACAACACCTGGCTAATTTTTCCATTTTTAGTAGAGAAAAGGTCTGTTGCTCAGGCTGGTCTCAATTCCCGAGCTCAAGTGAGCCTCCCACCTCTGCCTCCCAGAGTGTTAGGATTACACAGGTGTGAGTCATGAGGACTGGCCTTGATTTTTCTTTAAAGAAAAAGTGTTTTAAATAATAATTATACTACAATTTAATAATTTTTAAAGAACTGACATCAAAGCCTTATAAGACACACATGAAGTAAGGATTCTGAGAATGGAGCCTAAATCTCAGCATTTTTAAAAAAGCTCTGCAGGTATTATAATGTAAAGATGGAGAAATACCACACATCAAAATTCAGTGTTTCATGGACACACTTTGTTTTTCCACCTGTTCTTTCAAATGCCAACTATACAAATCCTACATATTCTCCCAGGAAGTTTATTTCAAACACTCTTTCTCTGTTTGGTATTTTCAGATCCTTCTTTCCAGGCATGATTTTTCCCTTCCTTAATCCTGAATAGCAATTTCTAACTTTCCCATTATAGAAATCAAATTATGCTATGTATTGTCAAGCTTGTTTATCTTACTTCATCATTGAATGGAAGCTCAAAAGTAGTGGAGCTCACACTTAAGAATGCATAATAATTGCTAGGAAGAAGATTAAGCTATAGTACCTATTTCTAGGCCAAATTTTAAGAAATTGTTGCTTAATAACCTGAGTGATGCCCAGATTATTGACATACATGTAAAGCAGTTTTGCTAGCTGGTTCTAAAAAATCACATCTGGAAATCTTGTGTCTTTCTCATTCTGCTCTGTATCCCCAGTAGCACCTTGTATATACACAGGTCACTATGAAAGTTTTGAGACAGAATGTGCATGGTCCATTATTTCACTTCCAAAAACACAGTTGGCAGCTGCCTTTCTGACCCACCTATGCAAGTCTCAATTTGCTGGGCTGATCGCAGTTGCTGGGAGGGCTTCGGTTATTTCTGTGTACACAAATTTTATTTTTCTTACTTTTGTGTATCTCAGAATTTTCCTGATGATCATGACCCACCTATAGTTGATGGTCAATGTTGGTGCCAACATTGGTGCCTGCCTAATGAGTCACCTCTCTGCAATAGAACAAACTTACCTCCAACTGGTTGTCTATAATTTCTAAGCCCTCCTCAAAGCTTTCTTTGAAAATCTAGGAGAAACCACTAGCAAAGATTGAGTTTTTCCAGCCCCCTTACTTACCTCACATCCCTCCCTAATGCTATTCCCATAGAAGTAGAATTCTTCCAAATCTGTTCAATCTTATCCATGAAATAAGTTGAAAATTTCTCACTGTGAGAAACACTTGACTTTGTTACCATGCCAAAGGTCTCTGAATTAATCACAAAGCCCACAGATTGGAACAGTTCCACAAGTCTGGATTTTACAGTTGTTTAAAGCTGAGCAGACAAGCATTGCTCAGCTCTGGAAAAGGAACTCACAGACTCTCTGAGGCATAATCAATTGGATTAGGAGTCTCTCTTCTGAAGCTGGTTTTGTAACTTTGTCCCTTCTAAATTTTCCAAGTCAGCCATCATTTTGCCTTTCAAGCCCAATTGAAGAGTAGGTGCTTTTCTCATATGATTCAATAGGTGAAAATAATTATGATGCAATTAATAGCAAATTTAATCATAGGACTTATCTCTCTGTGCCAAACCCCAAATATTAAAAATTATAGACTTATTTTGCTTTCAGATTCCTTAGAGAGGAACAAAATCGTTTTCTTTCATTTGCACTAACGCTGAATGCAATGCTATGTTGTTCTTTGATATCACTGTGGCTTAGTATGAGAATGTTTTCATTAAGGTAGAAAGCAATAAAGAAGGAAATTTGAAAAAGTTTGGCCTGATTGTATTACCACCCCTTTATCCTCTCGCATCCCTTTTAATTAAGAAAGAGCAACCATTATACAAAATCAAAGTGGAAAAACCAGGAAGCAGGAAATATTTTTAAAGCATTGTGTTGTTTTTTAAGATTACCTAAAGAAAATATGACAAAATGAATTAAAATGTAATTATACTACTACTATTAGTCTGAAGTCAGTTTTCTTCCCTTATTAGCAGTTTTAAGGAATGTTTTCAACCTAAAACACTGGCAATATGAAAATCAAATAAATTTGTTTTAAGTTATTTATTTAAGGTAGAGGTAGGTCACCTGATATGCATGAACATCAAGATCTCACTGGGCTCAAAGAGAGACACAAATCTAGACGCTGATGCCTTTGGAATAATTTATTTATGGAAAATATGATATAACCTGTTTCTCTTTTTTATGGGAAATGCTTGGATGGTTCCCGGGATGATTTTTATCTTTAGGATACATTTAGAACACTAACAATAGTTGGCTCTAATGCACCATGATTTCATATAAGCAGTTTATTTATTTCTTTTACCTATTGGCCTTGATATCATACATTCATTTAACAAAAATGTATTTCTCCCACCAGAGAGAAAGTCAAATAAAGTGGAATCACTGCACTCAAAGACTCACAATCTAACTGATAAAACTAAAAAGTAAATAATTTCATTCTACTGAGGATATAATCATAGGAGCTTAAACGGAGTGCTGTGGGATTACAGAAAAGGCAGGGCCTAGCTGCTTGGTGAATTGGGGGTGGGGGAATTTGAGAACAGCGATTTGAACTGACTCTCAAATTAACCTGAAACAATAAAAAAAATAGAAAAAAAGAAAAAAGAAATAATTAAATCTATTTTTTTAAAAAGCATATCTTTCAGCCCCAAACTGTAACTCACACGGACTTTCATGTCTGCTTTTACTTCAATTAGTCTATACTGTAAGGAAGAGTGCCACAACATTGAAGCTACTGCAGATTTGGATTAATGTTCTGGAAAAAAATGCCATCTATATACATAGAAAGTAATGAAGAAAGACAGTGGTACTGAAATACAATGCATATCCCATCCGGGGTAAAACTCTATCAGTCTAACAAAAAGCTATTGTCATTTCTAATAAAATTTTGCCTAACCCAAGGTTGCAAACATTTTTTCCTATTTTTGACATATTTTGGGTTTTACATTTACGTGTGCAATTCACTTTGAATTAATTTTTGTATGTTATGTCAAGTATAAATAGAACTTCGTTTATTCATATATGGATATTCAATAGGTCCAGAACTATTTTTTGAAAATATTGTCTCTTCTCCACTGAATTGCTCTTGTCCCTTTATCAAAAATCAGTATTCCAACCTAAGAGACATCTATCAAATGCTCCACCCAAGAGTAGCATGATTAATACACATTCTTCTTAAGTACACATTAAATATTCTTCAGGATAGACCACATGTGAGGCTGAGAAACAAGTTTCAGTAAGTTTACAAGGACTGAAACCATACAAAGTTCCTTTTCTGACCATATTGGAACAAAACAAGGAACGAGTAGGAGAAGGTAATATGGAAAATCCACAAATCTGTGAAAATTAAACAACATAGTCTTAAATAACCAGTGGTTCACAGAAGAAATCACAAAGCAAATTAGAAAATGCTTGAGATGAATGAAAGCAAAATCACCACATCTTAAACCTTATGAGAAGCAGCAAAAACAGTCGTCAGAGGGCAATTTATAGCTGTAAACACCTACATTTTTTAAAAAAAGAAACATTTCAAGTTAATAACTTAATCTACATTGTAGGGAACTAGAGAAAGCAGAGTGAAACCCAACAAATAGCGGGGGAAAAAAAAAAAGAAATCATTGTCCACTTAATGCTGATAAAGAGAGAAAAAAAGAGGCAGACTGTTATTTAGCCCTCAAGATACTGGATGTGCACTTGAAATAATGGCATCAACATATGGACATTTTATTGTAGAGTCAAAATAATGATAGATGTATAGCTGTTAGATATAGAATAAACTTGACATTTGTATGTTATTTATTATGAAAGAAACTATGACTTTGGAGAACATGGATTTAACATGACCTCAAAATTCTGCTCTTGGTGTTTTCACAGTACAGATGTTCACTCTAAGGCTGCATCTTATTACATTATGTACCAGTGGGGAAAATATTCATTTCAACAGTACGTGGCCAATGTTATTCACCATTAAACTTTGTCAGAGCAACAAGAAGTTCCTGAAATATACCTTAATTTGTGCATTAAAAGATAAACATGAAGTTTTAATGGGAAATTATAAGGTTGGAGTAAAGTTTTTTAAAGATAAGCATGGAAATTGGTTGACTTTCAAGGTCATGAATTTAAGAAATTGTGATCTTACCCAAGGTACTTTGAATTAACATAAAAACTCCTGCACATCTGTGGAGTATAGGAAAAATTGAGTAAAATACAATTTTGTATGTATAGGGAATGATTTGTTACCATACAGTTTCTGGGAAGAAAGAGGCAATTTCGTGTTATGGCTGATATACTGGAGAAACTAAGTAATTATTCTAAATGAGACTGCCAGGAAAATTACTGTGAGTTGTTGTCATGTGATATAACCTCTAAATAAATTTAAAACATGAAAAAAGGGTGGAGTTACATAACAAATGAACAAAAGTCAGTTCTTTCCATTTATCTTTATATAATCCTGTTCATACAGCAGATGATGCTTAGTTATAAGCGTAACAAACTGCTAGCTGTGCCCTCCCCGCCATGCTTTATCACAACATGAGCCAAGCAGAGCTCCAATGTGACAAATCGCATGATAGTGCTAGCTTGATGCCAAGTACCCGCAGAAGTGAGTGACACAATGAATTCTAGAATGTGATGGAGCCAGAGGGTCAGGGCAACAGCATTTTGTAGTTACGAAGTCTGTAGAAAAATGGTCTCTGTAGTAAACAATTGGGTTTCAGGGCCAATTGTTTCCCTACTGAAATCTAAACTTAGGCACAGTTTCCATACTGTCAAAACTTCCTACCATCTGCTGTGGTCTTAACGTTTATAGCCCCCCTCAAATTCGTATGTTGAAACTCAACCCTCTACCCCCAGAGTAATGGCATTAGGAGGTGGGTATTCTGGTAGGTAGAACCTTCATGAATGGGGTTAGTGCCCTTATATGGGGCTAAAGAGACCATAATTCCCCCTTCTATCATGTGAGGACATAGTGAAAGGACGGCCATCTGTGAACCCAAAAGCAGGCCCTCATCAGATGGTACCCTCTGGTGCCCTGTTCTGGACTTGCCAGCTTCTGAAACCGTGAGAAGTAAATTTCTGTGGTGTATAAGCACCCGTATATGGTATTTTGTTATTGTACCCAGGACTGACTAAGACAGCATCCCACCCTTATGTGGATAAGCATTTTTTTTCATGAAGTGAGAAGTCATTTTATGGTATGTGGCCTCTTAAACAAAAGCAAAAAATAAAGTACAAAATAGTCTTTATAGAAAATCATGAAACTCAGGAAGACATAAACTTAGTTAAATCTTGCATAGGAATACCACAGGATGAAGATATTATCACATTATGTAAACACCAACAGATGATATAGTTATCCTAATCAACTATAAGATAAGCAGGGCAGCTGGAAATTCTGGTCTTGTCTACAGTACAAATCTAGAGCTAAATGTAGGATTGGGCTGGAGTGATGGTTGGCGGTGGGGTTTGAAGCATTCCAAACCACAGGGCTGTCCAGAGCATCATGTCCTAGGGGGACAAGGGCAGGATCAGCAAAGAATCAAGTCTCAACAGGGATATGTTTGCCGCGAGATTGTGTGTCCAGGACCACAAAAGAGAAGACAGAACCCAAAGAAATGACTTTAAGCATTGCCATGGAGAAAAGGGGGACTTTCTTTTAAAAAAATAATGTAATGAAGATATGAGAAGTCCCCATTATCCCAATTCTTTTCTGTATTAATTCTAATTCCTGTTTTATTGAAACCACAGATTTCTTAAAATATTTCCACTGACCTTCTTACATAAAAATATGCTATCTTTTTGAAATGGATTTTTATGTATTTAATTTTTTATTCCTAGCTCCTAATTCAGTGTTTTATAAGCTGTTAGTGCCTATTTAAGTGATTGGTGACTTCCAATTTAGATGTTATGTAAGTATGGCAGCAGTTAAATATATTCATGGAATATCTGACTATGATACAATTCCCAGACATTATTGCCAGGTGAATAATCAGAACTACTGTTGTCAAGTATAAGGAATTGCTGAAGAGTCCCTGAATTTTAGCCTGAGAGATTATTAATATTCTTTGTAGGGTTCTTTCTCTTTCTTTTTTTTTTGATACAGAATTTCACTTTTTTTTCTTTTTCAAAATTTACACTATTGTGACTTGATTGTACAATATTTTATTTTATTTTTTAATTATTTATTTTATTATTTTTTATTATTTTGGAATCATTGAGGGCATAAAAATTAGGTTACACTGATTGCATTGGTTAGATAAAGTCTCTCTTATAATTGTGTCCTACCCCCAAGAGCTGTGCCATACACCATGAACCTCAACCCCCCTCCTTCACCCTTCTCCCCACTTGCTCATTCTCCTACCCCCACCCTTCTGCTAGCTCATTTACTGCCTTCATATTAGAATAGATTACATTGGATTCTTGTTTCTCCATTCTTACGATGCTTTTCTAAGAAGAATGTGTTCCACCTCCATCCAGGTTAATACAAAACATGTAAAGTCTCCATCTTTTTTAGTGGCTGAATAGTATTTCATGGTATACATATACCACAGCTTGTTAATCCATTCCTGGGTTGGAGGGCATTTAAGCTGTTTCCACATTTTGGTGATTGTAAATTGAGCTCTGATAAACAGTCTAGTGCAAATGTCCTTATGATAAAAGAATATTTTTCTTCTGGGTAGATGCCTTGCAATATTTTCATAGTTTTAGTATTTTGTGATATTAAAAGTATACTTTAGGCAGGGCATGGTGGCTCACATCTGTAATCCTAGCACTCTGGGAGGCCAAGGCATATAGATTGCTTGAACAAGACCCTGTCTCTAGTAATAATAGAAAAATTAGATGAACATTGTTGTGATGACCTATAGTCCCAACTACTTGGGAGGCTGAGGCAAGATAATCTTTTGAGCTCAAGAGTTTGAACTTAATGTGAGCTATGATGCCACCATGACACTCTGTCTCAAAAAAAAAAAAAAAAAAAAAAAAAAAAAAAAATAAAAAAAAAAAACCTGCAACAGCAACCAAGGTTTTTGTGGTAAAACTGGGAACAAAAAATCTTATTATAAATTAATTAACAAATAGTTTTTCCAAATTTTACAAAAAGGCTATAACGGTT
>CAUYPK010122233.1:0-11095 GCA_963574355.1 Loris lydekkerianus
CACCAGACAAGGAGGCCTCTAGTCCTAACTCTTGACTGCTCACCTGACCTCCTCTCTCCTCTCAGTCACAATGCTTTCCTCTCTTGGGTAGTAGTGAAGGGGATTGAGCCACAGGTCCTCACTGATGATCTATTAGCAAAAGTAGGATTTGGGGTTTCTCTATCAAACCCATTTTCCCAGAAACCTAGAATGTACTAAGATCACTTTTGATAAGCCCTAATTGGGCCCCATCTCAGCAATCTGATTAGACCCTAAACAATTGTTGTTCAGTAGCCACTAAAAGAAGGTCAAGCAGCTGCTGTCCTGCCTGCAGCTAGGGGTTTCATCATTATAATCCCAGAACCACTGGATGGCAGATGACCTGTGTCCTGGAAGAAGAGCAATTCAGAAAGGATTATGTCTTAACATAGGTACCCCCAGATCCCTTCCCCACCATTGAAGCAGCCAAATCCCACCAGTGATACTAAGGTGATAATCCTTGGTGATCACTTCATTGCAGAAGTATGGGTTGTGAGGGAAGAGAACATTTATCCTGCAGTGGCACTTAGGAATGTTGACCTCTTCAACCTATGAGGAGAAAATTGGAAGTGGCATGGACAGAGACAGAAATAAGTGAGCAGTTTTATGGTGGCTTGACTCCCTTCTCCTTGCCAAACTGCCACTCACATCCCACCACCATCTCTGCGGCCAGACTCAGCCTCCTCTACTCACCTCCAAATTGATCATGTAGCGAAGCAGGTATTTTTCTTTCTCCATGAGTATAGTCGATATGTGTGGGGGATTTATTACCTGCCTCAGGTTAAGGAACTTTTCTTAGCCAAGGAGGGAAGAGCTAGAAACCATGCCATTTAGCAGGTATTGATAGCGTTGATAGTGTAGGAGTGTGGGAATGAGTGCTTCCACATCTCAGCTCTGAAAGTCTCCCCTGTCTTCTTCAGACCCTGTCTTTCATAAGACATGCTCAGGGCTATCAACCTCTTGGAGGTGGGGGGGCAGCGCGTGTGTATGAACCTGTGACTACACTAACCTTTGGAGGGGTGGCTTCCATCATACTCCTGAAACCCATATGGCCCTGGGATGCTGTTTCTGGACCCACAGTCCTGATGTCTGCATGGACCCTGTTCTCTCCATATGCTGGCTATTACGCTCCCTGCTTATTGTCCAGTGGGGATGTCCTATCTAGAAAGTACCCCTGACCCCTAGTGGCTGTGCCTGGTGCTCATAGAGGTTCTTGGGATGCAAGCAAGGGCCCATGTGCCTGCCTCTGGGCTTATTTTGGGGAAAGCACCAGATTGTGAGAACAATAGGATAGTTTGGGGAAAGCTAATGTCTTCCAGAGACAGCATCGTGCCCAACGTCCAGTTGTTGGACCAACTTGATTGTAGATGATGAACTCCTCAAACCAGGCACAACTTTTTCCTTACTTTGTGTTAGGTTTTTCTTAAAGTTTTGCTGTGAAGGGCTCTTTCTGCTAATTGTCCTACTTTCGAGACCTTTTTCATCTTCCAGCTTCCCACATAAACATGGACAGGATCCATCCACTGGTTTTACTGGCAGTTCCTATGAAAGTGGCCTCTGAATTGCTCTCCTAATTCCATTCTCCTCACCCACATTTAAAGATCATCCCTTCTCATCCCATTGGGGGTCAGTTGGCCCTTCATCCATGCCTCACCCTCTAGTAGCCAAAATGAGTGGCTAGCAATAAAAATACAACTTTGACCCAGAAGCCAGGTATGCTGTGGATAATGGCCCTCCTGTGCTCAAGATGTGCCTTTAATTTTTGCCCCACCTTGTGCTTGAGACGATCATAGGCCCTGCTGGCTTGGGCATTCACTCCATGCACCTCCAGCTGAAGCACCTCCAATGCCCTCATTGCCGGTCTTTGCATTATTGCCAAGTTATCTTCCTGTAGTTTCCTCTTTTTCTCCTGCTCTTCATTGTGGTCTTCATTGTTCTCTAGGTTGTCTTGGGCCACCTGTGGCACGCCTTCCACATCCTCCACTACCTCTAACTTATTACATATATCCTCTATCTCCAGAACTGACTCTGTCCCCTGAGGCACTGTGTTCTCTAGATCCTCCACAGTCAATCTGTCTTTCTTAGCTGTCACCCTCAATATGGTGACATCTTCAGTTGCACTACCAACCTTGGCCTCTATCTCAAAATTAACAAGTTTTCTACCACTATCCTTTCGGTCCTTGCTTTCTTAAAAGGACTTTCCCTGATCTAAGTCATCCAGAGCTTTCTGGGAAGTCTCCGTGCACAAAGCACTCTCCTTGCTTGCCAGGTAGGCTGTGCCCAGCATCCTCATCTGTTATAGGAGTGTGAAAAAAATTGAAGCCCTGTGAATGCAGTCTCCTGCCAGAAGAAACACCATCCAGGGCAGCACAAGGGCACATCCCAAGTTCCTGGCCTATTGACTCCTTTGCCCTATCACAGAGGGTCACCACAGGCATGGACAAACAGGCCTTTGTGACATATGGGCCACACCCATGAGACAGCATAACTCAGTGGTTAACTCTGGACACTCAAGGAAAGGCTTAAGTAGGCAGCACTGTGGGGATGTCCTTCTGGTTTGAAGCAGGTGTTGAGTGATGTACTGCTTGCTCTTTACTCTTGAAGAATATTAAAACTACACATCTAATACGGTGATGCCTTGTTGAGTGCCAATATCTGGTGAAACGTGGGCCAAAAGGGAACACAGAAAGCATTTAATGACATAAGGAAAAGCCAGCACTGTCTAATCCACAGCAGAAGTATAGTAGCCTGAGGTCTGTCTGATGACAGAGTGCATAGAAATCTTCTGATGCCTTTGGTAGATTAGGATGTCTATACTCCATTGACTACCAATAGAACTAAGACAAGATCTGGACCAGGGCCAGGAATACTCAGGCCTTAAGTCAGTCTTCTGCTGAATGGTGCATGGCATGTGCCCTATCTGAATCCCTGACTGCTGGTATGTACCCCTCCATGCAGCCAGATCCCTAAGAGAGAAGCATGGGAGGAAGAAGTGGTTTTCTAATGTGTATAGCCTGTGGCTGTTGTAAGCCAATGGTTTCAAGTGCCATGGATGAGCTTTGCAGAACAACAGGTACTTATAAATAACAGAAACACATACTAAAGCTTCTATTAAGCATGCGCTGTTGAAAATAGATACATGCCTATTTCTATGGTTATAGTAATAAGCAGTTGAAGGGTATTCACAGGGTTTATTAAGAAATGATACAGACCCAGTAGATCCTAGGCATTTCTATGAATCCAAAGCCTGGCACACAGGAGATCGCAAGGTACAGAGCCTGGCCAAGTCACATGCGGGGAGCAGAAGATCTTTCCCCAGGCCCAGAGTCAAGTCAGGCACACTGCAAGTGAGTGAGTGGTTCAGAGGCAGAGGCAAAGTCAGTGAGGACACATCAAGGAGAGAATTAGAAGGGTGGCAGAGAGTAGAAATAGCCGGGAAAGAGGGACACAAAGAGAAAGAGATACAGGTTCTCCTAGCAGGGCAGGTGGACACACTTATTGCACATTGCATTGAGACCTGTTGGCTATGAGAAATGGCTGTGTGTACAGCTGTACATCACAGGGGCGTATGGTCTACAGCACACACAAGGGTAGTTTGGTCTACACAGTAGATCTCTGGTAATGGCAGTGGGTCTCTCTGCATGTCTCCCTCACATTTCAATGCAGATCTGTGTCCCTTTGTCCTAAAAAATTATGAGGATTTACACAGAGGGGTCCCATGCTACCATGAGCTGAATAACTTGACTAAAATTTGAGATGACTCGTTCAGGGCAAAAGCAAAAGATAGTTGTGGTTTTCATAACTAAGGCCATGTGAGAGGTCAACATAGCCATGTAGTACCTATGGGCGATTCAGACTTTCTACTCTGAACACCCTTCCAAGGAAGGCACATTCTACAGGGGGAGTAATCCCACCTGGACTGGAGAAGGAGCTCCATTCTGCATAGGATAGGTTGGCACTTCCTGCTTACATTTGCCAGGTCCATATATCATGTACGTTCTTCATGCCCCCATCTCCTTGATTCTGTATCATCCCTCTTTCCTAACACAGGTATAAAGCCTACAGAGCAGAGTTGCACTTAGGAAAGTTTTGATAGCCACAGTCCCTTTCTAGATTTTGGATAACAGTTTTCTGCATTTGCATAGGCACAAGTTGTAATGCTGAGCTTCCCCTTCACAGGAAGAGGAGGTGAAAGAGACCCTGTTAGTTCTCTTTAGCCTGCGCTGAAGAGAAGCATGGGAAGCTGAAGATGGAAGCACTCTGTTGCCTATTTACCAAATACTCCCACCCTCTGCTTTGTGCCTATTGCCTAGATTAGCATAATATCACAAAGAGCACACATGTGACACTACTCTGGTCTTGCTGATCCTTCTCCTCTCAGAATACCATAGTGGGAGGGGTAGCGGTTTCCAAAAACAAGTGTTTCTAACTAATATGACCCCAACCAAGATCACCTGAATGGGTCTAATTGCCCTGTTGGTATCTAAACCTTCGTTTTCAACTTAGTTTTTCCTCTCCAGAAGCTGGTGGCAAACACGTGGAACTGGGTATTTGGACATCTCCCACACAATATAGTGGGTCAATATCTGACAGGGTGTGTTGAGAAAAGTGTGTCTTTGCAGTCCCTGAAAACTACATGTTATGTGAAATGGTGAGAACAGCCAATGAATGTCCACCTCTCTCCTGATAATTCACATAGAATATCAGAGAAACTATAAATGTGGCCCTTGTATGGAGCTCCTGTTGAGATCATAACTTCTGGTGCCCGTACCCAGATCCACCATGGGTCTCCATGCTCTGTCGAATGGTGAATATTTGCTTCTGGCCAGGGTTACTGGAACAGCAATTCCATTTTCCTGTAAGTGAGAGAGAGGACTTTCTAGACCATGCCCCACCCTTCTGAGAAGGCCTCTTAGCTTACCCATACAATAAGAATGCTTAGTTAACTTTCTCCTTGTGAAGCCCTTAAAAAAGCTTCCCTCAGTGTACATTTAGTGGGATGGTCCACCACATTTAGGTAAACAGGGACAGTGATTGGGGTGATAACAGCCAAGACAGGTAATGGCACTGACATAGACCCTGGCCAGCAGACCTGAGTGCTAGACATATTATAGCATAAAAAGACTTCAGAGAGAGGACATGCCTTGCCAATCAGTGAAGCATGACAAACTTGATAAGTGATAATGAGTTGGAGTGAGTGAAAGGAAGGTGAGATTGGCACATAGTGAGGTGTGGGGGAGATCGAGCCCTTCAGGGGGTTCTGTGGGTGTACAAGGAGAAACATGGAGAGGGCTGTGCATTCACAGTAAGACACACTCATACAGACACGTAGGGGAGAATTCTCACGGGACAGCAGTACCCAGACGGAGGTATGTAAGGCAATAGAGAAACACAACAAGAGTTCTATGGGAAAAGAGAGAAACAGAGACAGGCTGTCATGGTAGAGGGACACACAAAGAGGGTGGTGCAGTGGAGAGAAACACACATAGCAGAAAGACAAAGGATGGACATGGAAGACAGAGAGATATGTATTGTATTTAAAAAGAACTATAAAACAAATAATTCTTTTGTGTATAATCCTGAGAGAGTCGTGATTATATGTGGGACTTGTGGCTAAATAAGAAGGTCCAAGAAACATCAGCATAAAAAGCATGGAAGAGATTTTTGGTTTATCAAAGTGGCAAATAGGGCACCTTCTATCACTCACACTATCATAGAAGGTCTTTTGAAATCCCATGGAAACTGAACCTAACATTGGTGTCCAGCTGGGGCTCCTGAATCAACTTACTGAGCACTTTGTCTGGGGTGGGCCACAGGGCCAAGCAGTGGCCCAGACTTCTACAGGACAGATTCAGGCTTTTGGGGGTGAGGCTTCTCATCCCTTCAGGAGTCATGGATTGGCAGGCCAGGCCTTTGCCTTCTGGGATGTTCCAGTCTGCTGCAACATGGAGGGAACATAGAGGACTCTGCCCAAATATCCTAGTGTTGTGTGGCTGCCTTTGCAGATCCTTCCACCTATAACTGGGCACAGGGAGAGGAGCAACACAGGAACAGGCAATGGGCCACTTGTTGGGGCTAATAAGCCAGGCCACAAATTTCATTTCCCTCATTTGTCATGGTCCTAGGAATGGCATTTACTTTGCCAGTGTCCACAAGTATTAGGCTCTGGCCTTGGGAGCCTCCCAATACCTTCTAGAGTAAACCTTCTGACAGTCCTGATTCATCTGCCTGCAGTGTCTGGGGCAGAGGAGGGGGGTGGGCCAGAGGTTAGAGCAGGAGCAATGTTCCTTGGTGAATTCTCATCGTTAAGCCCTGCTCAGACCTCCCAAGCCTTTAACTCTGATGTTAGACCCAAGCCTGACCATCAGACAGCATTTCTAAAGCTATTGTCAGGTGAGGAGAAGGAACTGGTGGGATGATGTACACCCTCTACCATGACACAGCTTTGGTGGTGCCCAAGACAGAAACAGGAGGTAATGTGTGTGGTGAGGAAGTAAACACAGGTGAAGGAGGTAAAAGGTGGCATGATGTGCACCTGTGGAGCTATCTCTCTTACACAGAGATCAGGAAAATGACTTGTAGCCAAAATTAGAAGTGCTCACCAACAGTTCTGGCTGTATTAAGCCCTCGGACTGGCCCAAACTCAAGGTGCTTTTCAGAAGTGACCCTATTGTCCAGCTTAGTCTTCTGGGAAAGGAGTGAAAGATAGCTCAAGGGATTGTGATTGTACACTCACTCCAATTGACACAGCTCCTGAGGCTACACAGGCTGCCATACACGAATGCACCTCAGCTCTGCCTTGTTTCTCTCCACTGCACCACCCTCTTTGTGTGTCCCTCTACCATGACAGACTGTCTCTGTTTCTCTCTTCCCCCATAGACCTCTTGTTGCGCACAGGTCCTGCGCAATCATGTGCTAAATCATGTTAACTAACATTTCAGATAATGTGTTGAGAACAAAGCAAAAGGATGGTTTTGTTTACAGCACTAAGGCTGTGGGAGAGGCCAACACAGCCATGTACTACCCAAGGGTGATTCACACTCCCCACTCCCCCAACATGTAGAGAGAAAGAATGGGAAACAGTTGCAACTGGACTTGAGAGGGAGGGCTATTCTGTGTCAGAAAATTTGATTCTTCCTGATGGATGTTTGTCAGGTCAATATATCATGCGTGTTCTTCATCACTTCATCTCCTGGGTCCTGGATTGCCCCTTCTTTCCTCACATACCAATGGAGAATTCTGAGCAGAGTTTGGTAGTTTTGGTACCTACAGTGCATGGTTGAAGCAATGCCCTAGCTGGAAACATCACTATGTACCTCTTTGCTTGAGACTTGGGAGTCCATCAGTCCCTCCATCATTGTGGATAAAGTTTGTTTGCACTTTCACAGACACATGCAGGGAAGGTGAGGAGGAGAATACTGAAGGAAGAAGCTCTCTGTGGTCTTCTGAATGCCCCACAATTCTGCTATGTGTCTGTTCTCCAGGACAGAGTACACCACAAAGTATTTACACATGACACTGTTCTTGCCTTGCAGGTCATTCTCCTCACAGAATACCAGAGTGGGATGGGTAGTGTTTTCCATCCACCATTGTTTGCTCCCAGATTTCTCCTTGTTAAACTCTTGTCACTCATTTGACCTCACCCAAAATCACATGGACATGTCCTCCTGCCCTGCTGGTCTCTAGACATCTGTCCTAAATTGAGTCCATTCCTTCCCAGCAAGCTGTTGACAAAGCGCTGTCCCTAGAAGCAGAGACCTAGGGGGCCCTTCTTCCTACTCATCACCTCCCAATCTCCAATCCTCCCTGCCTTGGCCACTTCCTATTTGCACACCTAGAATAACAGATACTTAAAAGTAGTCCCTCAAGGCTTGAAGTGTGGGGTGGTGAGGCACAGTGCAAGCACATACCTCAAATGGACCTTAAGAAATTTTAAGGATTTTTATTTGTTGTTTTTTTAATTTAATCATAGATGTGTACATTGATATGATCATGGGACATCACACACTAGTTTAACAGACTGGTTGAAACATTTACATCACACTGGTTAAAATAGCCTTCCTGGTAATTTCACAGTTATTGTGTTAAGACATTTACATTCCACATTTACTAACTTTCACATTTACCCTTATAAGATGCACCACAATTGTATTGTCACCAATCCTCATCCTTCCACCCATCTCTCCTCTCCCTCCGCACTTTCCCCCTTCCCCCTATTCCTAGGTTGAAATTGGGTTATAGCATTCGTGTTAAAGACCTAAATTAGTTTCATACTAGGAGTGATTGAGTTTGATTTGTGTTTTGTCAATATGTGAGAGGCGACACACTCTATTCCTACCTGGGCAATGGGGACATGGGCAGTCATGCATCCTGCCCGTCTCAAGGCCCTTGACTCCCAGATACCCACATGCATAGTCTGCACATGACCAGTCCTCTGGTTGTTAACTTTGCCTTTGCTATCCATGCTGACCAAGTTAGGCAGAATGCCAGCCTTTCTTCAAAGTGTACAAAGTGTACTGCTCTGCCCAGGGACTCCTCTACAAGAGTCCCAAGTGCTATCATTCATTCATTGTGTCATCCCCAGCCCTCTAATGCACACAGGGATACAGCAGCACTTTGTAGAGTGTATTGACACTCCACATGTAGGACATATACTCTGTGCATATTGCACTAGACAATCTTTCCTCACGTTTCTTCCCTCGTTATGAGAAACAGCCCCTGAGAATTCTCAGATCTCTGAGAATCCCAGCATGACATGTGGGTCTCTCAACTTTCCTTTGTCTTCTAACTCCACGGTGACTTTTAGTGGTCACTACAGTCACTCTAAAGCCTCACCTACTCCAATATTCCCCAGACACCAATCAGGCCTCCAGACCCAATCCTGAGATGACAACCTGACCTCTTCTAAATTCTTGGTCACGGTATCTCCCTCCCTGCAGTAGTAGTCAAGGGATTAAGCCACAGGACCTCAATGATTATATAGAAGCAAGCCTTTATTAATTTACTCTAATTTCCTCCAGAGTATGAGGCATTTGGTTGCTCTCTGATTCAGTAGTCCTGGGCTGAGGATGCCAAAGCACCCTGGTTGAGGAAGGAAACTAACATCCAGAGATTCATCAGTTGGTTGTTGAACCACAACTGCCCAGGTTATAACCAGATTGTGAGGTGGGAACCCTTTGGTCATCATCAGGAGTCCCTGGTGTACTATTGTAGGATTGTGAGATGTGGGCTTATTTCGTGTTGCAGCACATCATTAATAATTAATAAAGGCTTGAGACTGCCTTTCTCTTCTACATATTGGAGTTTTCTTGCCTTTTTTTATATTTTTTTTCTATTTTGAAAGAAAATTTTTTTATTTTTTTTATTTTTTTTCTATTTTGAAAGAAAATTGCATTCTAGTAAATTCTTTACTTTATAAATGCCTGAGAAAGGAGGCCTGTGGACTTAGGTCTCTAACCTAAACTTGACAGTTCATCCAAACATAAGGTAGGGAAGTTGTAAAGCACTAAAAGGAATAAACAGAAAAATCATTAATAAAATTAATAAAGGCTTGAGACTGCCCTAGGCATACTCAGTCCCATCCCAGATCATCGAGGCACCCACGTCACACCAGCTATCGTAATCAATGGTGATAATGAGATAATCAATGGTGATCACTTTATTCTTGAAGTATGGGTACAAATGGAAGAAAAACTTCAACCTGCAGCCATTCTTGGGAATGCTGACTTCCTTCACCTGTCAGGGAACAATGAGGGATGAATCAAAGAGGAAGGGAAACCAGTCCAGGGTGAGCTGAGGTAGGCAGGTTCCTGCTGGTTGGGCTAGTTCTCTTTCATCATTCTGCCCCTCTTTCATTACTCTGCCCCTCAATTGCCACCACAACCACCCATGCCAGGCCAGACTCAGCCTCCTGGCCTGCTCCTAAATTGGTCATGAAGGCAAGCACATATGCATCGTGCTCTGTGACTATAGTTGACATCTGGTGCTGCATGATCTGCCTGTTTAATGATCTTTGCCTAGTCAGGGAAAGAGGAACTAGCTGTGGGGTGTAGTTTTCCAACCCCTGTTCTAGAGTAAAAAATTGAGGAAAGAAATTCTGGATCAAGACCTTGTGTTTTCATTACAAATATCATTGTATGAGATAGTGACAGTATCCAATTTAAGTACTGTCATTCACCCTATAATGACATTTGAGTCAATGTTGGAACACATATAAATGAGAACTGACAGTTAATGAGTTAACTCATGAGTTAAGTTTCTGAACTCATCCTCGAAATAGTGCCCCAAATGGTGGACTATATGCTGGCATTAATGAAAGTTTCCTAAGGGTTGGAAGCTTTGGTCACCTTCAAAGGTGACCATATAGATATTCAGCAATGAGGTATGCAGCACTTTTTCTGGGATGAGTTTGACAACTTAATTGTCAGACTTTGTGTGACAATAGCTCTGATGGGCATTCCAGAAAGAGTTCCAAAAGTGCTTTGAAGTGTGGACTAGGCATTGGCATTGGTAAATAGCTTCTCAAGGGGAGTACTTCAAAGGTGAATGTAGTGATATTCAGCAGTGAGGTGTGCAGCACTTTCTCTAGTATGAGTTCGCAAACTTATTTGTCAGACCTTGTAATACTGTTACAATGGTGGTTCTGTAAAATTATAATGTAGCTAAAATATTCCTATCACCTAGTATGATCGTGATGATTTTGACCTTATGTAGGCATAGGTTAATGTGTGTGTTTGTATATTTGTTTTTGACAAAAAAAGTTAGATTAAAAAATTTTATTAAAGAAAATTTTTAACTAAAAAAACAAACAAACAAAAAAGACTGGGTTCAAAATACATAAATCTATACATGTAATTCAGAACATAAACAAATTAAAAAATAAAGACCATATTATTCTGTCAATTGATGCAGAAAAAGCTTTTGATAATATCCAGCATACCTTCATGATCAAAAAACTTCAGAAAAATGGTATAGAAGGGACATTTCTGAAACTAATAGAGGCCATCTACAGCAAACCCACAGCCAATATCATTTTGAATGGAGTTACATTGAAATCATTTCCACTTAGATCATGAAA
>CAUYPK010122236.1:0-34413 GCA_963574355.1 Loris lydekkerianus
GGGTTTTCTTTTCTTTCTTTCTTTTTTTTTTTTTTTTTTTTTTTTCATTTGTAATTACTTGGGCTAACCACGAGAGGATGCTCTGGCTTCCTTTACTGAAGGCCTGAAACCCACTGAGTTTGGAATCCATCCTAATCTCCACTCCTGTCTATATTTAAGACCAACTGAGAGATGCTTAGTAAGAGCCCCAAACCACTACTGGCTCCCAAGATAATCTTCTATGCCTGTCTTCAAAATCCTGATGACTTGGAATTAAAACCAAATTTGTCCCTCATTCCATAATGATATTGACAGGTTTCTGCTCCAGTCTCTGTCTGAATGTCTGATATGTACCTCAAACCGAACGTGGTCAAAACAGTATTCCTCAACGTCCCCCTGTCCTGAACTGCCTCTCCTCCTGCCTTCCCCACCTCCAGTAAGCAGCCTGGAAGCTTGGAATCGTCATCCTGATTCTTCCTTCTTCCCCTGTCTTTATATTTAATTAATCATCAAAATGTGTTGTTTCAAACTCCCAAATACCTTGAATTTGCACCTGCTTTATTTCCTCTGTTCTCTGCTTCAGTCCAACCCCTCATCTTCTTCTACTTTCTTTGTGGTGCTGGCCTCTGCCTCCAGTCCCTCCAAGATAACATTCTCCACACTGTCACCACAGAGATCTCACTACCCACTGTGCCATGTCATTTTCATGCTAAAAACCTAACAGTTCTTCTGTCCACAGAAAAAATTCCAAACTCTTCAATGTAGTGTTCAGGCCAGTTTTCTTTATTCTTTTTTTTTGGAGACAGATTCTCAAGCTGTTGCCCTGGGTAGAGTGCTATGGCATCACAGCTCACAGCAACCTCTAACTCTTGGGCTTAAGCGATTCTCTTGCCTCAGCCTCCCAGGTAGCTGGGACTACAGGTATCAGCCACAAAACCTGACTATTATTTAAGTTGTAGTTGTCATTGTTGTTTGGCGGTCCTAGGCTGGATTTGAATCCGCCAGCTCCAGTGTGTGTGGCTGGTGCCCTAGCTGCTTGAGCTACAGGCACTGAGCCAGGCCAGTTTTCATAGTTGGCCCTCAATCTATATTTCTACCCTTGTTTCCTAGTACTTATTCCCTTCCTTCCCCCAGTACTTGCTCCCCTTGTAGCAGCCCCCTGTCCAGCCACTTCCTCTTCAGCAGCCCCCTGTCCAGCCACTCCCTCTGCAGCAGCCCCATGTCCAGCAGCCTCCTCTGCAGCAGCTCCCTGTGCAGGAGGCCCCTGTACTGCAGCTCCCTATGTAGCAGCTCCCTCTGCAGCAGCCCCTGTCTGTCAGACCCTGTCCAGCAGTTCCTTTTGTAGCAGGCCTTCTATACAGTAGCTCTTCAGCAGGCCCTCTGCTATATAGCAGAAGCTCCCTCTGCAGCAGCCTCCTGTCCAGCAGCTCCCTCTGCAGCAGGCCCCTATACAGCAGCTCCCTCTGCAGCAGGTCCCTACACAGCAGTTCCCTCTGCAGCAGCTCCTTCTGTAGCAGGCCCTAGTTTAGCAGCTCCCTCTGAGGCAAAAGAATCTCTTGAGCCCAGGAGTCTGAGGTTGCTATGAGCTCCACTGCAGAGTTGCTGCTGTATTGAGGGCCAGCCATATGGGGAATCAGTTGTATGGGGGGAGCTCCTTCATAGAGAGCTGCTGCTACTGTATAGGAGGCCTGCTGCAAGAGGAGCTGCTGTACAGGGGGCTGCTGCAGAGGGTTTTTTGTTGTTGTTATTGTTATTGCAGCAGGCTCCCAAATACAGCAGCAGCTCCCTCTGCAGCAGCCCCCTGTCCAGCAGCAGCAGTCCCCTGTATAGTAGCTCCCTCTGCAGCAGCCCCCTGTCCAGCAGCAGCAGTCTCCTGTATAGTAGCTCCCTCTGCAGCAGCCCCCTGTCCAGCAGCAGCAGTCCCCTGTATAGTAGCTCCCTCTGCAGCAGCCCCCTGTCCAGCAGCAGCAGTCCCCTGTATAGTAGCTCCCTCTGCAGCAGCCCCCTGTCCAGCAGCAGCAGTCCCCTGTATAGTAGCTCCCTCTGCAGCAGCCCCCCTACAGCAGCTCCTTTTACAGCAGACCTCCTATACAGTAACAGCAGCTCTCTATGCAGGAGGCCCACACAGACACCAGATTCCCCATACAGCAGGCCCTCCAATATAGCAGCAACTCCCTCTGCAGTGGCCTACTGTACAGCAACTCCCTAAGCAGAAAACCCTCTGCACAGCAGCTCCCTCCCTTAGGGCAGCTCCAGGAGGCTAGTCTGCTTTCCTTCAGCTTTGCCTTTCCTGCTGCCTTGCTGATGTACTGCCCTCTGCCTGAATGCTTCCCTTCCTTTTTTCCACTGGGCAAACTCTACACATCCTTCAAAGCCTAACCACAATTTCAATCCTTCTAATACAATCCTTTTCACTACCACTATCTCAAATATTCTTTTTTTTTTTTTGAGACAGAGCCTCAAGCTGTCACCTTGGGTAGAGGACTATGGCATCACAGCTCACAGCAACCTCCAACTTCTGGGCTCAAGCAAGTCTCCTGCCTCTGCCTCCCAAGTAGCTGGGACTACAGGCGCCCGCCACAATGCCTGGCTATTTTTTGGTTGCAAACATCATTGTTGTTTGGCAGGCCTGGGCTGGAGTCAAACCCGCCAGCTCAGGTGTATGTGGCTGGCGCCTTAGCCGCTTGAGCCACAGGCGCTGAGTCTATCTCAAATATTCTGAACAAAAATCTAACAATAAAAACCCTCCTCTAGATTTCTATTGCTTTCCAATTTATCACTCGCCGACATCTCTGTCACCTCAGTAAGACTTTCTGTGTTTTGAGGCAGAGTGTCATTTCATTTTATTTTCAAAATGTCACTTTATAAATATATTTTTTATTTTTATTTTTATTTTATTTATTTATTTATTTTTGAGACAGAGTTGCCCTCGGTAGAGTGCTGTGGCATCATAGCTCATAGCAACCTCAGACTCCTGGGTTCAAGAGACTCTCTTGCCTCAGCCTCCCAGGTACCTGGGACTACAGGCCCCTGCCACAACACCTGGCTTTTTTTTTAGAGGCGGGGTCTGCTCGAGGTCAGGTGATCCACCTGTCTCAGCCTCCCAGAGTGCTAGGATTCCAGGTGTGAGCCATGACTCCCGGCCTTATAAATATATATTTTAAAATGTATGAGTTTGCTGGTCATTGTGGCAGGCACCTGTAGTCCCAGGTACTTGGGAGGCTGGAGCAAGAGAATCACTTAAGCCCAAGAGTTTGAGATTGCTGTGAGCTGTGATGCTATAACACTCTACTGAGACTCTGTCTCAAAAAAATAAACAAATAAATAAAATATATGAGCAACACTCAATATTGTCAAATTCTGAAAATTTTTAAATTTTAAAATATTAAATAATTGTAAAGTCTAGACTACCCTAATGTCTAATGATAATTAGACATAATGTTTAATGGTAATGACTATTAAGATTCTTATGTTTTTCCTTAGTCTTTTAAAGGCATATATTTACATGATTTAGATTATACTGATTACATATATAAATTTGTACTCTGCTGGCTTTTCAATTCAGCAATATAATCTAAATATTAGGTTCCCACATAGGACTGATTGGATTGCTTCTCTTCTTTATTTATTTATTTATTTTTTGATGATTAATTTTAAGTGTCAGTCATCCTCTTCATTTTCTAGTTCCTAGCAGTGTCTTGCATTTCATAAACACTAAATTGAATTGCATTTGTGGGAATACTCTAGTAACCCAAATGTCTTTAAAGAAATTAAGATTGGCTGGGCGCCTGTGGCTCAAGTGGCTAAGGTGCCAGCCACATACCTGAGCTGGCAGGTTCGAATTCAGCCTGGGCCCGCCAAACAACAATGACCGCAGCAACCAAAAAATAGCAGGGTGTTGTGGTGGGCGCCTGCAGTCCCAGCTACTTGGGAGGCTGAGGCAAGAGAATTGCTTGAGCCCAGGAGTTGGAGGTTGCTGTGAACTGTGTTGCCACAGCACTCTACCCAGGGCGACAGCTTGCGGCTCTGTCTCAAAAAAATAATAATAATAATAAAATAATAATAATAAATTAAGAGTCCCTGGGCGGTGCCTGTGGCTCAAAGGAGTAGGGCTCCAGCCCTATATACCGGAGGTGGCAGGTTCAAACACAGCCCCAGCCAAAAACTGCAAAAAAAAAGAAATTAAGAGTCCCTGTTACAGCTGTAAACATAGTTACACAAGCGATGCAGTGTGATTGACACTATAGTACAAGTGGTATCACTAGTTTTTGTCCCTAATCTTTTCCAGAGATACAGGGTGGCCATAAAGTTCATGTGCAACTTAAAATAGTTCTCTGTTTAAAATTGTCTTTGTGGCCGCCCTGTGTATTTATCCAATTTGTGGAGCTAGTGTTGCCACCTAATGTTATTATGGAGAAGTGCAGAGAACTTGTAAAATAAAGGCCTAGTCAGAAATTTGAATACTGTTTGCTGGGGAGAGAATTGAAACTTTTTTCACTTTTTTTTTTTTTTTATTGTTTTTTACATTGAGGTATAACTCACATGCAATAAATTTCACCCATTAAAGTATTTGATTTTATTAATATGGACATAGGTAAACATCCCAAACTGGTACCACAATCAGGATACAGAACATTTCCTAGGCACCCACCAAAGTTTCTTCATCCTCCATGGCAGTCACTTCTTCCCCTCTGGCCAAGGCAACCACATTTGCTTTCTATAACTATAAGCTACTTCTGATTTTCTAGAATTTCATGTAAAGTGCACAGTATCTCCTCCTTCATGTCTGACTTCTTTCACTTAGCTTAATGACTTTCAGATTCATCCATGTATCAGTAGCTTGTTCCTTTTTCTTGCAGAGTGGAAATGGATCCATTTCATGGATATAGCACATTTTGTTTACTATTCGCCAGTTAATGGACATTTGGACAGTTTCCACTTTGGGGCTATTGTGAATAAAGGTACTATGAACATTTATGTACCAGTCTTCATGTGGATGTAAGTTGATCACTGATACTTTAATAATATACAGGTGATCAACCCTGACTTTAAAAATGAACTACCCAAAAATGTTAACCTAATTAAGTATATAATAGAACAACAGCTCTGTATAGCTGTTACAGGTTTGTTTTGTTTTGGTTTGGTTTTGAACAGGTCTGAGTGAGGGTGCAGTGGTGTCATCATAGCTCACTGCAACCTCAAACTCCTAAGCTCAAGTGATCCTCCTGCCTCAGCCTTTTGAGCAGATGGGATCACATGCACCTGCCTACAACAACTGGCTAAATTTTCTATTTTTTGGAGAGCTAGGGATCTCACTCTTGCTCAGGCTGGTCTTGAACTCATGGCCTCAAGCAATCCTCCTGCCTCAGCCTCCAAAGTGCTAGGATTACAGAAGTGAGTCACCACCCCTAGCCAGCTGTTACAGTTTAAGTATCTTCCCTTACACACATGAAGCTTACTGGAAAGCACTTCATTATTGTTTTTTTTTTTTCAGACAGAGTCTCACTTTGTTGCCCTTGGAAGAGTGTCGTGGCATCACAGCTCACAGCAACCTCCAACTCCTGGGCTGAGGCAATTCTCTTGCCTCAGCCTCCCAAGTAGCTGGGACTACAGGTGCCCACCACAACACCCGGCTATTTTTTGTTGCAGTTTGGCTGGTGGTGGGTTCAGCCCTGGCCAGCACTCTACTCACTGAGCCACAGGCACCACCCCTGGAAAGGACTTTAAAACTTGTGGCAGAGAACTAGATTTATTACCTGTGCACTTTTTGTATATCAGTCAATATAAAATTTAGTCAACCGTATTATTTTAAATTAAAAATGCATATTTGTCTGGAATCTAAAATGGACACTAACAAGGATTCAATATTAAGTAATTTTATTATAAAATGATAATTTATTACGCTAATCACCATAGCACCACACTATTGCTATTATTACATAATTGGTATATAATAACCTTTACCATATATAAGCTTAACACAGAATAGGTGTTTAGTAAATGCCAAAGAGAAAGAAAACAATATCTCTCTTTGGGGCCCAGTCAGTTTTAAACAGATTACGTTTCATCTTTTACCAACAAATCCCTTTTATATTTAGCCTACCCTCCCATGCTGAGGGTGGAAATCAAGGGCAGAGAAAACTATATGTTTTTTCATGCACTGAGGGGTTGGGGTAGGGGTAGACTTGTTATCATGAGTAAGGAAAATGTTCTGGGAGTATGGAAAAGAAGGATGAAACATAAAGGAATTCAGATGGACTTTTGTGTCCTACCCCACATGAAAATACAATAGGCCTGTACTGATTCTGTCACTTGTTACCAGCAGGAGTGAAATGAATTGCATGATTTTAATCTGGTGCATGATTAACTTTCTTGATCAATCACTTCCCTTCAACTCTAGTTTGGAACCCATTTCCAGCATCCTATTCTCATAGTTTCTCTTCTGGGTAGGAAGGACATTGCCGGGGCAGTTTTTCAAGCTGTCAGGATGACAGCTGCTCTAGACAGCTGTGCCCCCTGAAGCAGAACCCTCACTGCATCCCCAGCAATGCAAACCAGAGACAAATGGGTTAAAAATAATCCTGACAAAATCACCTTCCTGCCTGTCACTAATGAGTTCTGCAGATATTATCTTCCTTATTTTGATTACATATTTCCCTTTTCTCCTATTGATTCATCTTTTCTCCCTCCCTTTTTTGTCTTCTTTTGAATTTCAACTACTGACTTTGCTTTGTATTTCATTATGTACAAGTCTTTTTTATTTTTTTCTTTTGAGACAGAGTCTTGCTTTGTCACCCTTGGTAGAGTGCCGTGGCATCACAGCTCACAGCAACCTCAAACTCTTGGGCTAAAGTGATTCTCTTGCCTCAGCCTCCCAAGTAGCTGGGACTACAAGCCCTTGCCACAACACCTGGCTATTTTTAGAGATGGGGTCTCACTCTTGCTCAGGCTGATCTCAAACCGTGAGCTCAGGTAATCCACCCACCTCAGCCTCTCAGAGTGCTAAATTTACAGGCGTGAGCCACCAGGCCCAGCCAATGTACAAGTCTTTCCACTGGATCCTTTGCTAGAACCTATACTACAGATTAGTTTTCAAATTTTCACTGGACCAAAAGGACATTTGACACTGCATACCCTCCGGAAAATTTTCTGAAGAACATTTAATCTATCATTAAAATACTTACTCTATAGTGTAAATTCTTTTTGTTTTTTCTTATTTTACAGCCCATTTACTTTTAGAGAATGTAGTGTGAAGTTGTAAAATAATTAAATCGAGGTAAAGTATATGTATTAGATATGATTGTCATACGTCTGTAGTGATTGTAAACATAGGAATAGAATAAATTCTATAATAATAACATATTATAAACTGCATAAGAAGACATTGTGAAAATCTTACAGAATCTGCATTTAAGAAGTATGTTAAGCCATATCTGAACAAGTATGTTAAGCAGTAAAAATGCCATTGAGGCTATACCATGAAATAACTTCCTTGAATGAATTTTTCTCCTCCTAATAGGTACAACAATAGTGATGTTCAAGCAATGCATTTAGACCATTTGGCATCTTAAAAGGTACATATTTTCTTACAGTAACATCTCCCTAGAAGAGTTTGTCTCCAAGAGGTTACATTATTAAATATTTACAAAATTATTCTGAAAATCAGCACTACTGTTTTTAGTATTGCTATTGCCCTTTCATGATTTGAATCTCTAAAGATTTGCTATGTTCATATTATTACTACAAACTAGTTCTGACTGTGGTGCAAATCTCGGGACCAGTCAGTGCATCATGCGTGATATTTATTTTGCAACATGAAAAAGAAAGAAACTGAGAGAAACATGGAACAGAGAGAATTAAGCTGAGGGTATGTAAGATGTGAATAGAAGAAAATGAGGCTGAGCCAGAAAAAGAAATGTACACATTGAGTAAGTAGATCTCGTGAGTCAGATAATAGTTGGTTAGAAAGGGAAAGCTGCCAGTCTCATTCCTCAGATTTGCACTGAAAAAAAAAAAAAAAAAAAAAAAAAAGCCAATGCAAGCACCCATGAAGAGACTATGTCTTACCTGTCCATAGCAGTTTCCAGAGTGTCTTTCTGGGTTCCCTGAAAGTCTTAGGCCAAAGAAACCTTGCTTCACTCAATGCTTCTTCACTGCCTGTGTCTGACAGTGCATTGGCCCCTCACATTCAAATTTGGGCTCCTCCCCCAACAGCATCACCACCACCAGGTACCCCAACAGCCTTGCTTCTGATTTGGGTCCAGTGAAGGTGGGCGGGGTTGTCAAAGAGGCAGGGTCACATGAGTTAAAAGATGGAGGGGAGCTCTGCTTAAGGTGTAGGTTTTCTTAGGGCTACAGCTTTAAATATCCAGTCCATGCTCCATAGTTAGCAAAGATCAAGAGGCAGTAACCTCTTAAACTATAATCATGATAACATACACTGTCTTTAACTAAAAGCATAAAAGTGTGAATGGACTTGGAGAATATTCTCCTAAATATCACAGGAGATCACATGGAAATATCACATGGAAAAACAAGCATCACATATGCTCAATCCTAAATTGAAACTAGTAGATTGACAACTAAGTGCTCACTTGAGAGAAAAACTCAATTAAATTCAAGAAGTGGCCGGGAGGAGAGAGGGTTTGGCAAGTTCCCACCTAAAGGGAACAATGCCTGGGTATACGGCTCACTTCTTGGGTGAAGGAAACAACAACCACTCAGACTTTACCTTACAAAGACAGATAATGTAACCTAACCATAGGTATCCTTATATTATTCTGACATTTTAAGAAAGCATAATAATAATAATAATAATATAATAGTAACATTTATTTAAATAGTATTAAATATCATTTAAGTAGCATTTCATGTTCTGTGAGCTGAAAACATCTGTTTCATCATTTAATGACAGAGTATCTCTGCACCTCAATAGAGATAGGCTTTAATAGCTCCCACTTTGTGGCTATGTAAATAAGCTCAGTTATATAGAATTTAGTACCAGAATTTTTTTTTTTTTTTTTTTGAGACAAAGTCTCAAGCTATAAGTCCTAGGTAGAGTGCCGTGGCATCACAGCTCACAGCAACCTCAAACTCTTGGGCTCAAGTGATTTTCTTACCTCAGCCTCCCAAGTAGCTGGGACTACTGGTGCCCGCCACAATGCCTGGCCATTTTTTTTGTTGCAGTTGTCATTGTTGTTTTAGCTGGCCCAGGCCAGGTTCAAACCTGCCAGCCTTGGTGTATGTGGCCAGCTCACCCAGGCTGACAAAGTGAGACTCTGTCTCAAAAAAAAAAAAAAATTTCTGAGCAACGCCCATAGCTCAGTGGGTAGAGCGGGGTTTTTTGTTTGTTTTGTTTTTGAGACAGAGTCTCATTTTGTTGCCCTCGGTAGAGTGCCGTGGCGTCACAGCTCACAGCAACCTCCAACTCTTGGGCTTAAGCGATTCTCTTGCCTCAGCCTCCTCAGTAGCTGGCACTATAGGCACCCGCCACAATGCCCGGCTATTTTTTTGTTACAATTCTCATTGCTGTTTTAGCTGGCAGGGGCCAGGTTCAAACCTGCTACCCTTGATATGTGCGGCTGGCGCCCTACCCACTGAACCACTGTCTGGAACCCCATCTTTAAAAAAATAAAAGAATCTTTAATTTGGAGTCATAAGCAGCAGCCTTCTGCAAAATACAAAAATGCTTACTTCATCAAACAGAATCAGCAACTAAATGACTGCATCTAACCTGGAAAATAGGCTGGACTTGTCAAATAAAAGGCTTTAAGTTCCCGCCCTCATTCAACCTGGTCTGCAAAAGATTTTATGTCTGTTTCCTATCACAGTCCATATGCATTCCATTTCTTATTCAGCAGATAGATACTCAACACCTACTGTGTCATAGAAATGGTCCCAGGTGCCACAAGTGCATCAGTGAGCCAAGCAGCCAGGACCCTGCTTTCTTCTTGCCTCCAGGTTTTAAACACCATCTATGTCTTGATCAATAACTCTAGCATGGAACTCTCCTTGAACTCAAGATGAGTGTATCCAACTTCCTTCTTGGCATCTCTGTTTGGATGTCTGAGCATCTCAAGCCTGTTTAAAACTGAGACCCTGCCCTCTCTCCTGACACATAACCTGCTTCTCATGTTATCTTCCTTGGTAGGAGGTAAACAGCTATATCATTCTACCAATTGCTCAGCCCAAAAACATGGGTGGAGGACTCTCTCTTTCCTTTAAATTCCACGCACAGTCCATTAGCAAATCCTTTTAACTCTACTTTCTGAATATATCCAGGAACTGATCTCTTCTCACCATATCCAGGTCCATGGAACCTGGATTATTGCATTTTGTTTCCCAACTGGCCTTCCTGCCTACCCCTTCTTCTATTACCGTCTTTGCTCCACACAACAACCAGCCTAATCCTTCCAAAACATTCTAGAATAAATATATCGTGTCACTCCCTCATCAAGACACTACATGGCTTCCCACTCTCTCTGTATCTTAGGATGGCTCACAAGACCTCTGCCATCTGCCTTGCTTTACATCTCTGACCGCATCTCCTTTCACTCTCTCTTGTTCACACACAGAGTAGGCCAGGCGCAGTGGCTCACGCCTATAATCCCAATACTCTGGGAAGCTGAGGCGGGTGAATTGCCTGAGCTCGAGAGTTCGAGCCGTTGTGGCAGGTGCCTGTCGTCCCAGCTACTCGGGAGGCTGAGTCAAGAGAATTGCTTGAGTCCAAGACTCTAAAGTTCCTGTGAGCAATGATGCCATGGCACTCTACCAAGGGTGACAAAGTGAGACTCTGCCTCCAAAAAACAAAGAGCACACACTTCTGTCTCTGCAATTTCTGGTGCCTCTGCTGGAACACTCTTTCCTTGTGTATCATCATGGCTAAACTTCTCATTTAATTTATGTCTTTACTCAAATACACTCTGGTAGTTGAGATTGTCCATAGTCACCACCCATGTCTGAAATTTTTTTTATTATTATCATTTTTTTATTTGAGACGTAGTCTTACTTTTACTTCAAACTGTTGGGTTCAAGAGATCTTTTCCTCAGCCTCCTGAGTAGCTGGGACTATAGATGCCTGCCACAACACCCAGATAATTTTTCTATTTTTAGTAGAGACAGGATCTCGAGTTCATGCTTAGGCTGTTGTTTGTTTGTTTGAGACAGAGTCTCACTTTGTCACCCTTAGTAGAGTGCCATGGCACGTGGCATCACAGCTCACAGCAAACTCAAACTCTTGGGCTTAAGTGATTCTCTTGCCTCAACTTCCCAAGTAGCTAGGACTACAGGTGCCTGCCATAACACCCGGCTATTCTTTGTTTGCAGTTGACATTGTTGTTTGGCAGGCCCGGGCTGGGTTTGAACCCACCAGCTCTGTTGTATGTGGCTGGTGCCCTAGCCACTGAGCTACAGGTGCCAAGCCTCAGGTTGGTCTTGAACTCCTGAACTCAAGCAATCTACCCGCCTCAGCCTCCCAGAGGGCTAGGATTATAGGCATGAACCACTGCACCAGCCCTAAAATTTCAATGAAACCCAACCATCAGGACATTTCTTTTCCCTTCTCCTAACTTATTTTTCTTTTTAGCCTATCATTTAAAATACACTCTTTTTTAAAAAAAAATAATTATTTTTTATTAAATCATAGCTTTGTACATTGATTCATTTATGGGGTTCAAGGTACTACTTCCATATACAATGTGAAATGTTTACATTGAACTAAGTAACACATCCATCACAATTATACTCATTTCTTAATAGTTTTGAAATGTACTGCATCATGCACATTAGGTGAGGTCCCCCCAAATACCCTCCCTCCTCCCATGTCTCCCCTCTCCTCCCCTCTCTCTCTCTAAAATACACTCGTTGTTTTAAATTATTATTTCTGAAAAAAATTCCTGAGGGCATCAGCAAGTAAGTAGATGCTCATTACCTTTGGCACTCTAAGTTTCATAGAACAATTGGGTGTGAGAGCAGGGAAGGAAACTCCAAATTCCTCTGCAGACTCCACTGCGAAATGTGGGCATTTGGAATCTGATCCCTTTAAGTTACCTCATCAGATGTAAGCTGGGTCTTTACTGTATTTTCACCCAGTTGTCCAGACAATAATGCACACATACACAACTTGCAGATACACTCACACATGCCCTTCCAAATGATGAGTATTAATTCTCAGGGATGATACCATCTCTAAATCCAAAAAACAGAAGAGAAAAATTATTCCCACTGCCACAGTGAGAGGCTCCCTGGCTGAGACCTGCAGTTTGTTTATTCCATGATTATGCGAAGTTGTGTTAGTTCTTTGTGTACATTCTCTCTTTTCAAATTATCCCTTTTGGACCTGATGGAAATAAGGAAACTGGCCCGTTGCTGATCTACAAGCTTCTTTTTGGTTTGGTTTTGTGTGTATGTGTTTAACTACTTTTAAGTGTATGATTCAGTGGCATTAATTACCTTAATACATTGTGCAACCATCACTATTATCTTTTTCTAAAATGTATCACCCCCCCCCCCAAAAAAAAAAGCCTGTAACCATTAAGCATTCACTTAGCATTCCTTCTTTACCACCTTCCTCTAATCTGCTTTCTGTCTCTATGAATTTAATTTGCCTGTACAAGGCATTTTAGCTGGGTGCTGTGGCATGGACCAGCTACTCAAGATTCGGATGATTGCTTGAACTCATGAGTTCAAAACTAGCCTGGGCAAAATGGTGAGATCATGGCTCAAAAAAAAAAAAAAAAAAAATGAAAAAGATACTTTCTGTAAGTGCAATCATAAAACATGTTTTGTGTCTGGTTTACTTCACTTTGCATAATGTTTTGTTTTCAAGGTTCATCTATGTTGTATCAGAATTTCATTCTTCTTTTTTTTTTTTTTTTGCAGTTTTGGCCAGGGCTGGGCTCAAACCCACTACCCCCAGTATGTGGGGCCAGTCCTACTCCTTGAGCCACAGGTGCCACCCCTCTTTTTTTTAACAGACAGACACGGTCTCATTTTGTGGCTCAGACTGGAGCGAAATGGCATCATTGTAGCTCACGTGATCCTCCTGCATCAGACTTTTAAGTAGCTGGAACTACAGGTGCATGCCACAATACCTGGCTTTTAAAATTGTTTTCTAGAACCAGGGTCTTACTATGTTACTCAGTCTGGCCTCAAACGCCTGGGCTCAGGTGATCCTCCTGCTTCAGCCTCCCAAAGAAAACATCATTCTTTTTTATAACTGAATATTCCCTTGTATGGATATACCAATTTTGTTTATCTATTCATCTGCTGATGAGTACCTACCTGCGTTGTTCCCAATTTTGGCTACTGTGAATGGTGCTGCAAGAAACATTGTTTTATAAATATCTGTTTGAGTCCCTATTTTCAATTCTTTTGCATATATACTTAAGCATTGAATTACATGCTTTTCAAAAATTTTTAATTTTGTTAAATTTTATTTTTAAAATAAAAATTGCCTATGCTTAAGGTATAGAACTTGTTGGGTTTTATTTTGTTTTGTGTGTGCCTAACTTCCCATACTAATAACATGGGGTTTTGATACACACATACATAATGAAATGATTATTACAATCAAGTTAAATAATATATTCATCTCCTTACGTAGTAAGCTTTGTAAATATGTTAAAAGCACCTGAAATCTATTCTCTTAGAAAATTTCCAGTATACAATATTATTAACTATAGGCCTCTTGCTATACATCTCTAGACTTAGTCATCCCATATAAATGCAACTTTGTACCTTTTGACCAACATTTCTTTCCATTTCTCCTCCATCCCCACCCTGGTAACCACCCTTCTACTTTCTGCTCCTATATATTTTATTTTTTAGATTTCACATATAAGTGAAATTATGCAGTATTTTTCTTTTCTGTATCTGGCTTATTTCACTTAGCATAATGTCCTCTGTATTTATCCATTGGTCACAAAAGCAGGATCTCTTTTTCTTTCTTTTTCTTTCTTTTTCTTTTTTTTTTTTTTTTTGCAGTTTTTTTTTTTTGGCTGGGTCTGGGTTTGAACCCACCACCTCCAGCATGTGGGGCCAGCGCCCTACTCCTTTGAGCCACAGGCACTGCCCCAGGATCTCTTTTTCAAGGCTGAATAATATTCTGTTTATATATATACATATATATGGTATAATATATAACATAATATGTAACAACTATAGCAGAATGTAATATTCTACTATGTTTAATAACAGAAATATACATATATGTGTATATATAAATTTCCTTTATCCCTTCATTTGTCAGTGGACACTTAGGTCACTTCCATGTCTTGGCTACTGTGAATAATGCTACAAGGAATATGGAGTGCAGATATCTCTTCACAGTACTAATTTCATTTCTTTTGGAAGTATACCCAAAAGTAGGATTGCTGGATCACATGGTAGTTCTATTTTTAGGTGTTTTTGTTCATTTGTTTTGTTTTTCTAGATAGGGTCTCACTCAGTTGCCTAGGCTAGAATGCAATAGCTCACTGCAACCACCAATTCCTGAGCTCAAGCAATCCTTCTGGAAAAGCCTCCTGAGTAGCTAGGATTATAGGTTCCCACCACCACACCCAGCTAATTTTTTAATATTTTGTAGAGATGAGGTCTTGCTCTGTTGCCCAGGCTGGTCTTGAACTCCTGGCCTCATGCAATCCTCCTGCCTACGCCTCCCAAAGTGCTGATATTTCAGATATAAGCCACTGCACCTGGCCCTGTTTTTACATTTTTGAGGATCACAAAATCGTTATAAAGTTAGTATTTTTAGGAACCTCTGTACTGTTTTCCATAGTGGCTGTACTAATTTACATTCCCACCAATGTAATAGTGTACAAGGACACTCCTTTCTTTACAAAGCCTCACTGACATAGCTTTCTTTTGTCTTTAGGTTAATAACCATCCTGACAGGTGTGAGCTTCTGCAATAGGAAAAAAATAATGTATAGTGGGAAAAACCAACTATTTTTCCTTCTACATTCACACCCCACTCAACATGACATTTCTGACACCAGATGCATGAGGGGTTTTCCCCACACACCAAGCAATTCTCTAATGAACACCAACAGGGCATCCTATACTTTAACTCAAATCTGCTTGCAAAAAGCATCAGGTTCCACAGGCTGAGGGCTCAGTTCTTTAAGACGGCTCCTCAAAACTTCGATGCCAACCCCTCAAGCAGGTTGTGACTCATATTTCTAACCAAGTGGCTCTGGGGTTTCCACAACCCATTCTTGGATTAGATTAATTTGCTAAGGCAGCTTGCAGAACTCAGGGAAGCACTTATTTAACATTTATCAGTTTTGTTTTATTAACAAAGAACATAATAAAGGGTACAGATAAGCAGCTAGATGAAGAGATACATAAGACAAAAACTAGAAAGGTCCCATGTGCAGAAGCTTCTGTCTCTTTGGAGCTGGGTTGTGTCATCTTCCTGCCATACAGATGAGTTCACCAACCAGGAAGCTCTTTGAACTCCATGATTCAGAGATTTTTATGGAGGCTTGATCATGTAGGCATGATTAATTATTAAACTCCATTTCTAGCCACTCTTCTCTCTCAAGAGAATAATAGGGGGTGGGCCTCAAAGTTCCAAGCTTCTTTTTTTTTTTTCTTTTTTGAGACAGAGTCTCACTTTATGGTCCTCAGTAGAGTGCTGTAGCGTCCTACTCCTAGGTTTAGGTGATTCTCCTGCCTCAGGCTCCCGAGTAGCTGGAACTACAAGCCCCTGCCACAATGCCCAGCTGTTTTTTTGTTGCAGTTTGGCCGAGGCCGGGTTCAAACCTGCCACCCTCGGCATATGGAGCCAGCACCCTACCCATTGAGCCACAGGAGCCGCCCAAAGATCCAAGCTTCTAATCATGGCTTGGTCTTCCTGGTAACTAGCCCCCATTCAGGAGCCCCCTCAAGGGTCACCTCATTATAACAAAAGATATTCCTTTCGCCCAGGTAATTTTAAGATATTTTAAGAGTTCTGTGTCAGATGCGCCTATCACTCAGAATTTATAAGGGTTTTAGGAGCTCTGTGCCAGGAGCTAGGGGCACAGAGCAAATATATATTTTTTCTTATTATTTTAAAGCAGTGATACCTGATTGTGCTTATGATTTGCATTTCCCTGATGATTAGTGTATTAAACACCTTTTCGTATACTTCGTATACCTGTTAGTCAATTGTACCTCTTATTTTCAGAAATATCTATTCAAGCCTATCACTGTGGATTACGCCTCTAATCCTAGCACTCTGGGGGGCCAAGGTAGGTGGATTGTTTAAGTTTAGGAGTTCAAGACCAGCCTGAGCAAGAATGAGAACCTGTCTCTACAAAAAAAAAAAAAAAAAAAAAAAACAAACAGAGTAACTAGCCAGGCATTGTGGAGGGCGCTTGTAGTCCCAGTGACTTGGAAAGCTGAGGAAGGAAGATACTTGAACCCAAGAGTTTGGAGTTGCTATGAGCTATGATGATGCCATGACACTTAACCCCAGGCTGACAGAGTGAGACTCTATCTAAAAAACAAACAAACAAACAAAAAAACCCAAGAAATATCTATTCAGGTCCTTTGCCTATTTTTTAATCTGGTTATGTATGTGAAAATAAGTATAATTTAAAATTTGTTGAAACCCCCAAACACTTTAAGCCTTGAGTCACATATGGTTACAACTTTTGTTTCTTAGATTATACTTTAGTTCACGTTCTTATTTTTCTTGTTCTGTATAATGATTAGAAAGAATTAAATGACGTCAGGGACAAAAATCTCCTGCCTTCTTTATTAGTGACCATTGTTACACATTAATTTCCTATTTGTTGTCCTGCTTTGCTTAGACCAGATGACAGAAAACCTATGACTATTACATCCTCTGTAAAAACATGTCAAATGTACCCTTCCCAAAAAGAAACGTTGCCTATCACCAAATTGCTGTAACTATGTAACTATAAAAAAAGTTAGTATAGAGTATAAATGTCTTAACACAATAACTAAGTAAACGAGATCAGGTATATATTAACCAGTGTGATGTAAGCATTCCTAATTCTATATGAAATCAGCACATTGTACCCCATAGATGCATTAATGTATACATGACCTATGTGTTTATTATTTAATACAAAAAAAAAATAAACAAAAATGTTGTAATCCTGCTAAAAATTCCTCTGATCTGCCTATGTAAATGAAACTTTAAATTCCTTACTTCTGAATGTGTAACTTTCTTTGGAGTTGGTGTTTACTGGTGGCCTGTCTTCAAACTTTGTGTTTGAATAAACTCTCTTTAAATTAGATTCTGACTCTTTGATTTTTCCATTGCCATCATTTTTTGCCATTAAGTTGTGCGAATTTCTTATATATTTTGGATATTAACCCTTTTCAGTTTATAATGCTTGCAAATACTTTCTACCGATCTATAAGTTGCCTTTTAATTTTAATAAATGTTTCCTTTGCTGTGAAACCTTTCAGTTTACTTAGTACACTATTTTGCTTTTGTTACCTATTCTTTTGGTATCACATAAAAAAAAAAAAAATCATTGCCAAGACCAATGTCAAGGAGCTTTCCCCTTACATTTTCTTCTAGGAGTCTTATGGTTTCAGATCATTTCACTCTTTAATCAATTTTGAGTTGATTGTTGTAATGGTATAAGATAAGGATCTAATTTCATCCTTTTGTATATGGATATCCAATTTTCCTAACACCATTTATTTATTTTTTTATGTTTTTATTTATTTATTTTACACAGAGTCTCACTTTGTTGCTTTCCATAGAGTGCTATGACATCACAGCTCACAGTAACCTCAAACTCTTGGGCTTTTTCTTTTTTTTGCGACAGAATCTCAGTTGGTCACCCTCGTAAGAGTGCTATTGTGCCACAGCTCACAGCAACCTCCAACTCTTGGGCTTAAGCAATTCTCTTGCCTCAGCCTCCAAAGTAGCTGGGACTACAGGCACCTGCCACAATGCCTGGCTATTTTTTTTTTTTTTTTTAATTGTTGTTGTTGTCATTGTTGTTTTAGCAGGCCCATGCCTGGTTCAAACCCACCAGCCTCTGTGTATGTGGCTGGCTCCCTAACCACTGAGCTATAGGCACTGAGCCCCTAACACCATTTAGTGAAGAGACTATCCTTTATTGAAGAAACAATCTGTTCCTCATTGTGTATTCTTGGCACTTTTGCCACAAATTAGTTGACCTTTTATGCTTGAGTTTATTTTGAGGCTTTTTATTCTTCTTCATTGGTCTTTGTCTCTGTTTTATGCTAGTACTATACTGTTTCAATTATCATAACTCTGTGGTATAATTTGAAATCAGGGAGTATGATGCCTGTGTTTTGTTTTTTCTCAAGGTTGATTTGTCTAATTAGGTTCTTTAGTGGTTCCACATATATTTTAGAATTGTTTTTCTAGTTAGATGAAAATGAAATGTTTTTTCTTTTTTCCTCTAAATTCATGTTGAAATCCTATGAAAAATGGAAATTTGATAGAGATTGTGTTGAATTCCCATGTCTCTTTGATTAATGTGAACATTTAATAATATCAATTCTTCCAATCCATGAGCATAGGATATCTTCCCATTTATTTGTGTCTTCCTAAATTATTTTCATCAGTGTTTTATAGGTTTTGGTGTATAAATCTTGTACCTCCTTGGTTAAGTTTATTCCTAAGTATTTTATTCTTTTTGATGCCACCATAAGTGGAATTGTTTTCTTGATTTCCTTTTCAGATAAGTCTTTGTTGTTGCAAGGAAATGCAATTAAATTTTGTATGTTTGTTTTATTAATATATCCTGCAACTTTACTGAATTTATTCATTCTAATAGTTTTTTATGATTTGTTTAGGATTTTCTATATACAGAATTATGTGATCTAAAAACAAATAATTTTACTTCTTCTTTTCCAATTTGGATGCCTCTTACTTATTTTTCTTGTGTGATTGTTCTTGCTAGTATTCCGAGTAATATATTGCATAGAAGTGGCAAGGGCAGGCATCCTTACCTTGTACCAGATCTTAGAGGAAAGCTTTCAGTTTTTCCATATTATGATATCAGCTGTGTCCTTTTCATAGATGGCCTTTACTATGTTGAGGAAATTTCTATCTGTACCTATTTTGATGAGAATTTTTACCACAAATAGATTTTGAAATTTGTCCAGGGATTTTTCTACATCTATTGACATGATCATGTGTTTTTTAATATGGTCTATGACATTGATTGATTTTCTTATGTTAAACCAACCTCTAATTGCCAGAATAAATTCCACTTGGTCATGGCATAGAATTTTTTTGATGTGTTGTTGAATTCAATTTGCTAGTATTTTTGTTTTTGGAATTTTTGTATGTATCACAAGCTTTTTTTTTTTTTTTTTTTGTCAGATGGCTATAGTGCCCCAAGGCATCAACCTAGCTCACTCCAATCTCAACTGCCTGGATTCAAGCCATCCTCTTGCCTCAGCCTCCAAAGTAGCTGTAACTACAGGCATTACCCCACAACAGCTGGACTGACTGACTGACTTTCTTTCTCTCTTTCTCTTTCCTTCCTTCCTTTCTTTTTTTCTTCCTTCCTTCCTTCTTTCTAGATTTCAAACTTCTGAGCTCAAGTGATCCTTCTGCCTCAGCCTCCCAGAGTGCTAGGATTACAGGCTTGAGCTATCACATCTAGCCCCAACACATGATTTTTTTTTTTTTTTTTTTTTTTTTTGTAGAGACAGAGTCTCACTTTATCACCCTCTGTAGAGTACTATGGCGTCACAGCTCACAGCAACCTCCAACTCCTGGGCTTAGGCAATTCTCTGGCCTCAGCCTCCCGAGTAGCTGGAACTACAGGCACCCACCACAACACCCGGCTATTTTTTTTGTTGTTGCAGTTCAGCTGGGGCTGGGTTTGAACCCGTCACCCTTGGTATATGGGGCCAGCACCCTACTCACTGAGCCACAGGCGCCACCCTTGTTTTTACTTTTTGAGACAGAGTCTCACTCTATCATCCTGAGTAGAATGTCATGGCATCATAGCTCACAGCAACATCAAACTCTCAGGCTTGAGCAATCCTCCTGCCCCAGCCTCCCAAGTAGTATATACCACCAGGTCTGGATAGTTTTTCTGTTTTTAGCACAGATAGCATCTTGCTTTTGCTCAGGCTGGTCTTGAACTTCTGAGCTCAAGCAATCCACCTGCCTCCGCCTGCCAGAGTGCTAGGATTACGAGCCACCATGCCTGGCTTATCACATTTTTTCATGGCAACTCTTGTAACCACATAACCACACACACACACACACACACACACACACATACACAAACACACAAATCCTGTCTGAAGCTATAAAATTACTTTTAAAAGTTCAATAGCTTCTCAAACAAGGACCCTCTTTCTTTCTGCTCAAGCTCTGACTAGGGAGTGATTCTGTTCCTCTATACAAAAATTCATTCTTTAGCAAGCTCAGCCAACAACTGGAAAGCAGAAAAATTGGAATTGAGATTTGAGTCCATGAGCCTTACTCCAAAGCCCATGAAATATTGTCATGCTAGTAAAATCAACCCTACAGATCTTACTTTATTTGGTCATCACAGTTTAGAAATCTTTATCAGAGATACAGAAAAAGATCCACTCCAGGGACAGCACCTGTGGCTCAGTAGGTAGGGTGCCGGCCCCATATACCAAGGGTGGCAGGTTCAAACCCAGCCCCGGCCAAACTGCAACAACAACCACAACAAAAAAATAGTTGGGCATTGTGGTGGGTTCCTGTAGTCCCAGCTACTCAGGAGGCTGAGGCAAGAGAATCACCTAAGCCCAGGAGTTGGAGGTTGCTGTGAGCTGTGTGATGCCATGGCACTGTACAAAGGGAGATAAAGTGAGACTCTATCTCATTTTTTAAAAAAAATTCCCCCCACCTCATATTACTATACCATTTAGAATTGGGTTTGGCTACATTTGTCAGGCAAATTCAATAAATGGATTATGCAAGAAAGACTTCCTCTCCCACATTAAAAAATATGGACAGTTGATCTAGCAAAGATTAAATCTAAATCTAATTGAAACATGGACATGTATGTCTTTGGTGCTCCAGAAGAGGCTGTGTTGGCAGAATATCTGTGGATAGAATCCCAGCCATTGTGGAAGCTGCTTCACAGCCCTGTTCAGGACTCAACCAACAGCAGCTGCTGATTGCAGGATGGTGATCTGGGTATATTTTGCATCTTCCTCTGGCTCTACTGCAATTAAGAAGAAACAGCAAGATGTGCTTGGTTTCTTAGAAGCCAACAAAATAAGATTTGAAGAAAAAGGTATTGCAGCAACTGAAGAGAATCGGAAGTGGATGAGAGAAAATGTACCTGAAAATCGCCAACCAGCCACAGGATACCCTCTTCCCCCTCAGACTTTCCATGAAAGCCAGTACCATGGGGATAATGAGGCCCTCTTGGAAGCCAGAGAAAATAATGCAGTGTGTGCCTTTTTAGACTTAACAACACCACCTGGTTCAAAAGAAGCAGAAGCCCAAGCAAAGAAGCAAGCATGAGTTTTAAACATTCTGCCTTAAGCATCCTGAAAACTAGACCCATTGCTCTTCTAAAGTAGCAGAATTATTTTGGCTTCAAAAAGGATAGGCTTAATGTTGAAATAATAGATTAATTGGTGTTTTCATATGCTAAGAACCCAAATGAATATATAATTGAAATGTATTAAAATGTGAGCATTATGATGATGAGAATGGGAAATGAACATAAAATTTTAGTAGATATAACAATAATGTTATCTGCCAGAGCGTTTTATGTACATTACTCATTTTACAAAGAAAACACCCTTCACCTTTTTTTTTTTTTTATTAATATCTGCAGCTCAGTATTGAGGAGTTTTAAAAGGAAATAGAGATGAGAGAGAAAGAAATAATCTGTCACTTATACCAAAATAGCCTCATTAATTTTAATGAACATGAATATGTACCTTTTTTGATATCATGTTATTGTGATTAAAACTACTTGCAGGTAATTGTTTATAATATGTTAAGCACTGTAATTTTCTGTAGTAAAGATAACATTCCCATTCTTTTGTAGATGAAACTTTGGTGTTCTGAACCACGAGTTTTCCAGGCTTCTGAATGTAGCCTTTAATTGCATATTTCAGTGATCAAAATAGATGACTGCCTACCCCCCAAAAAATCAAACCATGCATTCATTGAAAATTTCATTATTTAACTACACAGCTAAGATGGAATTACGTCTCTGAGTTCTTCCCCTAGTAAAATACATATATGTATATCATAGAAATGGATAAGTAGGTTAAAAATGGCATGCTCTTCAATGAGCTCAAACCTTTTGTTTATTATAAAATAGGTTGGCCGTCTCTGCCCAAGATAGTTTTCCTTGGGTTTTCTTTGAATAAATCTTAGTGATTTCCCCCCACTATAAAATAGCTTGTGATCATGAAGGTCATTATTTCCAAGATATCTGATCACTTGATTTCAGTTTAAGCATATATTGTATGAGTACATTAATCAAAACAAAGAGAATATTTTAATGCATCTATTCCGGCAAAAACACAAGTAACAAATAAAAAGGGCAACTTTTGAAATACTAGTTCTAAACACTTCTAAAAAGACAAGAAACATGTCCTAAATCACTTACACAGAAGATATACACACACTATTTTATTACTAAAAGTAAACACCTTTTACTTTACTTTATTGTACCTGTTGTATGCAAGTCTGTATTCTTTGCCAAAATCAACTTAAAATGAAGACATGGCTTTTTTTTACTGAGATTCAAACTTGATGTGATGCTTTAAAATAAACTTAATACTTTAAGAAACATGAGGAAAAAAATCCTAGGTAATAGCATGCCCACATATTTTTGTTTCATAATGTAAAAGAAGCAATTTTATCCTTTTTTATTTTCTAAAAATCATAATTTGTAAGATTTATAAAGACTATGATTTCCTAGTAGTCTAAATAGTACTTAAATTTGTTTCAACTATTTTATAGATTGCCTTATAGGTATTTCAAAACTTTTTTTTGGTAACAAAATTCTGTTTCATCTAAAGAACAAAAAAGATTACAGTTATTCTTGCCACAGCTTTAAATATTTCTCTAATTTAGAAATTAGAGGTTTTCCCTGTTGAGAATGTTAAATGGCTGCCAAACCCCAACTAAGATATAATTGCTTAAATACAGAGAAAAATCAATCTGAAACACCCCCCAACATTTCCAAAGATGAGAAGATCCTTTAAATTCATGGTTATTCTACTTTTAATATTATATATGTTGACTGAGAAAAATGTGATTTAAAAGCACTTAAAATTAACTTTTAAATGAATCTACACATTATCATAAAAGCATCTGCATAGACTTGAAAAATACTGCATATGAAGGCTGGCATTCTTTAGACTACAAAAGCATGGTATACACAGGGTTCAAGTATTCTTTAAAATAATGCCACAGCTCCTTCCCCCTCTCCCTACCCCGGGCTCACATGTTGGAAGTCATTCATCTACTAAAAAAGTTCAAATCATTTGAAGATTAGATTCAGGGTAAAGTGTATATAGGTTGAGAAGTAAAACAAAGCTGGGTTCAGGTCCAGGTTCCACCACTTACAAGCCATGTACTCTAAGGCAAGAATAGCTACCTTGTATGGTGGCTGAAGGACTAAAGTACAGGTATGTGGCAAATGAGTTTTGTTCCTTAAGCCTGGCATTCAAGTCTTATACAATCCAGCTCAAGCTACCACATATCTTACCATTTCCTGCAGAAACTCAGCTGAAACAGCATTAGATGTCATCTTAAGGATGGAAAATGAAATCTGAGAAGTAAACAGCATTGAAAGGTAAAATACGAGGCCATATAATGTATTAAGAGCAAGGCCTTTGGAGTTGTGCAGGACTTTGATTTGAATCTCCGTTATCATTGTCAAGGGTGCAGTTTTAGCCAAGTCACTTAAGCATCCCTAAACCCTGGTTTCCTACACTGTATAATACCAGTGATGACACTAATCTCATGGTTTATTCTAATCCATTAAATGAAATGATCCATGTGAAGTTGCTCAGCCTGTCTTTAAATACTTGTCAAAGTCTGGGCAGCGCCTGTGGTTCAGCAGGTAGGGCTCTGGCCCCGACCCTAGCCAGCTAAAACAGCAGTGGCAACTGCAACAAAAAACAGCCGGGCATTGTGGCAGGTACCTGTAGTCCCAGCTACTCAGGAGGCTGAGGCAAGAGAATCTCTTAAGCCCAAGAGTTGGAGGTTGCTGTGAGCTGGGACATCACAGCACTCTACCAAGGGCAACATAGTGAGACTCTGTCCAAAAAAAAACTTGTCAAAGTCATCATGGATAATTGGTCAGCCCACTTGTTTTGCACCCAGTATTAACTGTTACCCAAAATTTAGCTTCAGATATGCTGTGGTCCAAGGCCAAAGACTCAGTCCCTGTGCCAGACCTGTGTTGGATCTTCAGTTGGAATCAATGAGGAAATTTTGTGTCAGGCCTTTGGGATCCAAAAGTCAACAATTTAAAACAATGATCTAAGTTTATTTTATATGTTTATTTATGTCTTTTTTTGAGACAGAGTCTCACTATATTGCCCTCAGTAGAGTGCCATGGCTTCACAGCTAACAGAAACCTCAAACTCTTGGGCTTAAGTGATTCTCTTGCTTTAGCCTCCACAGTAGGTGGGACTAAAGGTGCCTGCCTCAACACCTGGCTAGTCTAAGTTTATTTTAAATACTTAACAAAGAACTAACAATTAACTATAAACATTTCTTTGAAAATACTTTATTTTTTCCATTTCACTTATGTTAAAATTCAAAAGCTGATTTTGTTCTTTAGTTAGCTCCTAATTTACAAATGAGCTTCTACCAAATGAAGCAAATTTCATAAAATTGCATTTTTAGGATGCAAATTGATTTTCTTTCTATCAACACTTTTTTTTTTTGAGACAGTCTCATTCTGTCTCCCTTGGTAGAGTGCTGTAGTGTCACAGCTCACAGCAACCTCCAACTCTTTGGCTTAAGCGATTCTCTTGCCTCAGCCTCCCAAGTAGCTGGGACTACAAGCACCTGTCACAATGCCCAGCTATTCTTTTTATATTGGGGGGGTATAGAGTTGTCAGTTTGGGAGGCCCAGGCTAGATTCAAACCCACCAGCTTTGGTGTATATAGCTGGTGCCCTAGCCGCTGAGCTACAGGTGCCAAGCCTGAACATGCTTTTAAAATTTATAAGTTATACTGTAGTTCCTAACATTATGAAATTTAAAGAGGTTCTCAACCGGGGTGATTTGGGCCCTCATAAACATTTGGCAACATCTGAAGAAATTCTGGTTGTCCCTACTGGGGGAAGGGTTGTGGGGTGTGCTACTGGAATTTAGTGGGCAGAGACTAGAAATATTGCTAAGCATCCCAAAATTCATAGGACAACTTGCAACAGAGAATTATCTGGCCCCAAACATCAGTAGTGCTGAAGGTGAGAAATTCGGATTTAGCACTAGGCACTGACGTTCAGAGTAAAAACACTAAATTCTCTTTTTAAAAGATCTGTGAATATTATTTCTCCAGCATTATTTGTTGAAAGATTATCCTTCCCCCCATTATGTGATTCTGTCACACCTATCAAAAGTCAAGTGAACAACAACAAAAATCAATTCAAAATACATGTGAGTTTACTTCTGGGCTCTCTATTCTGTTCACTGGTCTACCAATAGGTCTGCCCTTATGACAGTAGGTCACTATTTTGATTACTGTAATTATTTATTAAGGTTTGAAACTAGAAAATATGTTTTCTCCAACTTTATTCTTTATCAAGATTATTTTGGGGCTTGGCACCTGTGGCTCAGGCTGCTAAGGTGCCAGCCACATACACGTGAGCTGGTGGGTTTGAATCCAGCCCGGACCCACCAAACAACAATGACGGCTGCAACCAAAAAATAGCCAAGTGTTGTGGTGGGCGCCTGTAGTCCCAGCTACTTGGGAGGCGGAGGCAGGAGAATCGCTTGAGCCCAGGAGTTAGAGGCTACTGTGAGCTGTGATGCCACCACACTCTACCTAGGGCGACAGCTTGAGACTCTGTCTCAAAAAAAAAAAAAAAAATTATTTTGATTATTGGAGATCCCTTAAAATTCCCTATTTGGGGGTGGCACCTGTGGCTCAGTGAGTAGGGCACCGGCTGCATATACTGAGGGTGGCAGGTTCGAACCTGGCCCCAGGCAAAGTGCAACAAAAAAATAGTTAGGCATTGTGGTGGGCACCTGTAGTCCCAGCTACTCAGGAGGCTGAGGCAAGAGAATCGCCTAAGCCCAAGAGCTGGAGGTTGCTATGAGCTGATATGCCACAGCAATCTATCAAGGGCAAGAAAATAAGACTTGTCTCTTTAAAAAAAAAAAAAAAAATCCCTATTTTTGGGGGGATGCCATTTGGATTTTTATAGGGACCACATTGCACCTGTACTTCAGTTTGGGTAAATATATGAAGTCTTTCAACTCATGAACACAGATGGTCAGTCTTCTCATTACTTTAGGTCTTTAATTTCTTTCAGGAATATTTTATAGTTTTCAGTGCACAAGTCTTTCACCTCCTTGGTTAAATTTATTACTAGGTATTTTATTCCTATAGATCAGTGGTTCTCAATCTTCCTAGTGCTTCCTAATACTGCAACAGTTCCTCATGTTGTAGTGACCCCCAATGATAAAATTATTTTTGTTGCTACTTCATAACTGTAATTTTGCTGTTGTTATGAATCGTAATGTAAATATCTGATATGCAGGATATATTTTCATTAATCACAACCCACAGGTTGAGAACCACTGCTTTTGATTCTACTGTAAAAACTATTTACTTCTTTTTCTAATGCTTATTGTAGGTATATAGAAACACAACTGATTTTTGTGCCATACCTTGAAACTCTGCAAAATCCATCTATTAGCTCTACTATCTTTACCATGGATTCTCTGCATGTATTTGTTTTTAAGGTGTGTGTAGGCCTGTCTCCCTCCATATCTGTCATCTGAGACAGCTCATGGGACTAAAATGAGGTGAATAAGATCAAATTTGTGGTCCATAACCAAATGGGAAACTCAGGCAAGAGGTGATGTTAAAGTTCTACCCCTCAGTACCTCAGAATGTGACCTTTAGAAACAGAGTCTTTGCAGATGTAATTAGTTGAGACAAGGTCATCATGGATTAGGGTGGGCCCTTAATCCAACATGGATGGTATCCTTGCAACACACATGAAGACAGAGAAATATGGGGAAAAAAAGACATGCAACCAAGAAACAGACCACTGAAAGTGATGGATCTACAAACCAAGAAACTGTCAAAGATTGCCAGTCCCCACCAACAGCTAGAAAAGGTAAGACAGAAATTCCGTATCAAAATCTAACACAGACATACTTAGCCAGGCACACTGGCTCACACTTGTAACCTCAGCACTCTGGGAGGCCGAGGCAAAAGGATTGCTTTAGTTCAGTTTGAGCCAGCCTGAGTAAGAGTGAACCCTGTCTCTACTAAAAATAGAAAAATCAGCCATGCATTTCATTATAGGGCACCTAGAGTCCCAGCTACTGAGGACGCTGAGGCAGAAGGACCACTTGAACCCACCAAGTTTGAAGGTGCTGTGAGAGAGGCTAATACCATGACACTCTAGCCTAGACAGCAGATTGAGACTCTGTCTCAAAAAAAAAAAAAAAAAAATCTGGCTCAGCACCTGTAGAACAATGGTTAGGGTACCGGCCACTTGCACAGAGGCTGGCGTGTTCAAACCCGGCCAGGGCCAGGCCAGCTAAACAACAACAACTGCAACAACAAAAAAAGCCGGCTGTTGTGACAGGCACCTGTAGTCCCAGCTACTTGGGAGGCTGAGGCAGGAGATTCACTTAAGCCCAAGAGTTTGAGGTTGCCGTGAGCTGTGATGCCATAGCACTCTACAGAGAGTGACATAATGAGCCTCTGTCTCAAAAAAAAAAAAAAAAAAAATCCTGGATTTCCAACCTGCTAGTGTTACAAATTTCAGATTTATCAGCCCCCATAATCATGTAAAACAATTATTTTGAATAAATAAACAAATACAGTTCTGTTCCTCTAGAAAATCCTGACTGATAATTGCAGGAGCATTTAATAAAGAGAAGACGAGATTTGGAAGTCACAAAAAATATACTACCTATCTTGCTTTTGCCTCTTACAAAAAATTAAAAATTAACAATAAACTGCCCACCTTGTAATTGTAAACAAGATCTGCATAAGCTTATGTACTTCAGTTTTCTTAAAAATCTTACTGAATTAGTGGTTTTTTGTTTTGTTTTAGAGACAGGGTCTCAACTCTGTTTCCCAGGCTGGAGTACGGTAGCACAATCATAGTTCATTGTCTGTAACTGTGAATTCCTGGGCTCAAACGATCCTATCTCAGCCTCCCGGGTAGCTGAGATTATAGATAAGACCCACTGCACCCAGCTACTTTTTTTTCACTTTTTGTTGAAACAGGGTCTCACTATGTTGCCCAGGCTTGTCTCAAACTTCTGATCTCAAGCAATTCTCTCCCACCTCGGCCTCCCAAAGCACTAGGATTATTGAACTGATTTTTAGTTTTAGTACTTCTAAACTTTTTTTTTTCAAAACAGGGTCTTACTCTATTGCCCTCCGTAGGGCAGTGGCATCACCATAGCTCACAGCACCCTCTAACTCCTGGGCTCAAGCAATCCTCCTGCCTCAGCCTCAGGAATATGACACCACATCCGGCTAATTTTTCTTTCTTTCTTTTTTTTTTTTGTAGAAATGGGGTCTCACTATGTCACTCAGGCTTATCTCTAACTCCTCAGCCTCAAAGAGATCCTCCCCACTTCCATCTCTGAAAGTGCTGTAATTACAGGCATGAGCCACCATGTTGGGTCCTAAAAGAATTATTAACAATCAATCCCAAATTGAATGGGTGATAAGATACTTATTTTATGAGGCTCCAGACACATAGCACAGTGGTTACGGCACCAGCCACATACACCAAGGCTGGTGGGTTCAAACCCAGCCCAGGGCCAGCTAAACAACGACAATTGCAACAAAAAAATACTGGGTGTTGTGGTGGGTGGCTGTAGTCCCAGCTAATCAAGAGGCTAAGACAAGAGAATCCTTTAAGCCCAAGAGTTTGAGGTTGCTGTGAGCTGTGACACTACAGCACTCTGAGAGCAACATAGTGAGACTGTCTCAGCAAAAAAAAAAAAAAAAAAAAAGTTAAAACATAGCAATAATTGCAACAACAACAACAAAAAAAAGTGGGGCATTGTGGCAGGTGCCTGTAGTCCCAGCTACTTGGGAGGCTGAGGCAAGAGAATCTTAAGCACAAAAGTTGGAGGTTACTGTGAGCTGTGAAGCCATAGTACTCTACTGAGGACAACAAAGACTCTGTCTCAAACAATGCCATAGCACTCTACCAAGGACAACAAAGACTGTCTCAAACAAACAGACAACAACAACAAAAAAAAATCTCCAGGCAGGAAAAATAAAAGAAAATAAACATCTGATGTTTTGTCCCTATAACTTTCAAGTACGTATTAAAATTTTTATCCCAATATTATACCATGATAACTTTGTCTCTTATTCAAAACAAACATATGTAATACAAAATTAAAGAGCTAATCAGCTAATTCAGCTAAACAATTAAAACTCAATAATCATTAGTTGGGTTTTTTTATTCCAAAACTTATTAGAGGTATCTGACCGTACCCAGCATAATACAAAGTGCTTAGAGAAGTGTGCCTCAACTTTATTTGTTGAGGGAAAATGTATGTATGAAGTATCAAATGAGCTAGATGGTGAATGGGTGCTATGAGTTCAAGAAGGGAGACACTTCAGCCTGGAATGATCACTAATAATAAACTAGATGAGGAGATGAAGCCAGAGTGGGACTGAGGTGAGCACAGAGAAGGCAGCTTTCCAGAAAACAACATAAACCCAAAACTCCACTGCTACCTTTGGGTAACAACAACACACTGTTCTGAAATGAATTCACATGGGAATAATGAAAGGAAAGGCATAGGCTGGACTGTTTCTGAATGCCAAGCTAAAAATATCTCTTCTGTGTACCACGAGGTACAGGTGAAAGTTTTTTTTCTTTTTAAGGAGGATGTTTAGAAAGAATAGCTGACTATGTAAGGAAAACACATCATGAAGGGAAGGTACAGTGAGAGATCTGGGGGGAGGAGAACTTGTTTCTCATGATACAAATAACCATTCTACAATCTAGGAGGCTGGTTTTTAATTTAAAGATTCATCTTAGCACATTTTAAAATATAGGTACTCTAAGAATTTAACTGGCTACTTGTTTTTATAGTGCTAAAAAAAAAAAAAAAAAAGGAAGGAAGGAAGAAACTTTCCTATTATAATAGAAGCTAAAGAAGGCCAGGTGCAGTGGCTCACACCTGTTATCCTAGCACTCTTGGACTCCAAGGCAGGTGGACTGCCTGAGTTCACAGGTTCGAGGCCAGCCTGAGCAAGAACAAGACCCCCAGTCTATTAAAATAGCTGGGCATTGTGGCAGGTGCCTGTAGTCCCAGCTACTTGGAGAGGCTGAGGCAAGAGAATCACTTAAGCCCAAGAGCTGCAGGTTGCTGTGAACTATGAAGCCACAGTACTCTACTGAGGGCTACAAAGTGAAACACTGTCTCAAAAAGAAAAAAAAAGAAAAGAAGCTAAAGAAAACAACAAAGAGAATATTGAGGAGTTTGAATGTCTTTAATGTTAGGGTACAACACAAAACAAACAGAATACAACAAAGCCATAACCCCTCCAACTGCATTATGGTAAATTTCAAAACAAGGCAATAAATTATTAATCCCATTTTGCAGAAAAAAATATTGAGATTTGGACAATTAAGGTCTCTCACAGCTAATAAACAGCAAAACGGCTCTGAAGTCAATGTTGATTCTATTAAACTGGACTATCTCCTCGCAAAATAAAAACACCTTGAAAAACTTCTGCTGCAGGCACCTGTAGTCCCAGCTACTTCAGAGGCTGAGGCAAGAGAAATCACCTAAGCCCAAGAACTGGAGGTTGCTGATAGCTGTGACACCACAGCACTCTACTGAGGGCAACAAAGTGAGACTCTGTCTCAAAAAAAAAAAAAAAAAAAAAAGGAAGAAAGAAAAACTTCTACATCCAGAGGAATATAAAATAAAAAGATGACATTCAGAGGAATTTCTCTTAAAGAGGACTGATAACATTGGCAAGCTGCTCAAACTAAAAGGCAACCATGATGACAAGCTTGGTGTTAATTCTAACAGCAATGGGAAGCCATGTAAGTATTTCAGATATATATATATAAGGGTGATCAAATCTAAATTTCAGAAAGATCTGACTACTGCATAGATAACATTGGATAGGACAAACAAATCAACGTAATAAATCAGAGAAATCTAGAACATATATGTAACAACAAATCAGACAAAATAGGTTAAAAGGGTCATAATATGGCAGTTCACCAGCAGACTCTCAGGAATTCAGAGAAGCAAAGTAACCCTAATATAAAAATATCCACTAATGGGGGCAGCTCCTGTGGCTCAAAGTAGTAGGGCGCAGCCCCATATGCCAGAGGTGGCAAGTTCAAACCCAGCCCCGGCCAAAAACTGCCTAAAAAAAAAAGAAAGAAAGAAAATATCTGCTAATGAAGCAACAATTTATAAAATTAGTCCCGATCAAACATCCCTCCAAATGCAGCATTAGCCTCTCTCTCTCAGCCAGTTTCTCAATGACTGGCATATATTTCAACTACAAACCCACACAATGCAAATAATCTACAAAGGTTTTAAGTGCAAAGCTTCCAAAAGATGCAGGCCTTTATAACATCACTGAAAATGATGAAAACTGTTTCCAATAGCAAAGCAAATGACAAAATGAAAATGTGAGAAAGATACTGACTTAATGGCATAAGTTTTGTAAACTGGCCTGATTGGTAGCTACACAGGGGTATGGGAGTGTGTATATAGTAAAGTTTCACCAAGCTGTATGTACATGTATGATTTATGTATGCAAATTATACCTTAAGGGGGTTGCTATGGTTTGTTGAAATTTAACTGCCATTGTAACGGTATTAAGGGGTGGACCTTTAAGAGATTAGGCCATGAGGGCTCATGAATAGATTAATGCCATTATTGTGGAAGTACAAGAATTCATTCAGCCCCTCTTTTTTCTGTTTCAAGCACACACTTCCTGGCCATGTGATGCCTTCTGCCATTGCAAGGTGCAGCAAGAAAGCCCTCACCAGATACAGCCCCTTGATCTAAAATGGACTAAGACATGGTTTTTTAAAAGGGTGATAGAGCTGGGGCATGGTGGTAGATGCCACCTGTAATCCCAGCTACTTGGAAGGCTGACGCAAGTTCACTTGAATCTCAGGAGTTCAAGGTTACAATGAGCTATGATCACAGCACTGCACTACAGCCTGGGAAGAGACCCTGTCTCTTTTTAAAGGGAGGGGAGAGAAGAGTGAAGGGAGAAAAGAAAGGAATAAAGAAAAGAAAAGAAAAGAAAAAGGAAAGAAAAAAAAAGAAAGGGAAACAGTCCTATTTCCTCCAAGAATTACTAGGTCTTTTTTTTTTTCTTTTTTGAGACACTCTTACTATATGCTGCCCTTGGTAGAGTGCCGTTACGTCCCAACTCACGGCAACCTCAAACTCTTGGGCTCAAGCTCTTGCCTCAGCCTCCCAAGTAGCTGGGACTACAGGTGCCTGCCACAATGCCTGGCTATTTGTTTGTTTTTAGCAGGCTCGGGCTGAGTTCAAACCACCAGCCCCGGTATATGTAGCCGGCTCCCTAACCACTGAGCTACTAGGTCTTAATGTGAATCATGAAAATTCTATGGTCTATCAGGGTGAAGATGAAGTGAATATACCCGGGTCCTCAAAGACATCAAGGAGCCACTGATAATGGCATTAATCCATTCGTGAGCCCTCAAGTTATGTGTGGAGCCTACCCTACCTCTGGACTTAAAATTATACTAGATAAACTCAATGTTTAAACACTTTAAGTCTATTATTTGCAGTTAAAAACATTTTAATTGATATAGTAAATTAATAGTTGTACAAAGCTAACAAAGATGAGATTACTAAGACATCAAAAGAATATCTGAAAATCAAAGTAAAGCCCCTAGGAAAACTAATGAAGTGCTTGAATATTTTTGCAAAAATGACTTCATGATCATCATGAAATCCACTGTAACAGGCATACGGTTTCACACTACTTTACAATTTTATCAGAAAAAATTATGTAGGCTCGGCACCCATAGCTCAGTGATTAGGACAGCAGCCACATACACCAGGAATGGCAAGTTCAAATCCAACCTGAGCCTGCTAAACAACGACAAGAACAAATAAATAGCCGGGCATTGTGACAGGCACCTGTAGTCCCAGCTACTTGGGAGGCTGAGGCAGGAGAATCACTTAAGCCCAAGAGTTTGAGGTTACTGTGAGCTGTGACACCACAACACTCTACCAAGGGCGACATAGTGAAACTCCGTCTCAAAAAAACACACACACACAAATGTTATTAAAAGAAACATTCATTTAAAAAACTCTTCTGGCGAACGGCACCTGTGGCTCAGTGGGAAGGGCGCAGGCTCCATATACAGAGGGTGGAGGGTTCAAGCCCAGCCTCGGCCAAACTGCAACAAAAAAATGGCCAGGCGTTGTGGAGGGCGCCTGTAGTCCCAGCTGCTTGGGAGGCTGAGGCAAGAGAATCGCCTAAGCCCAGGAGTTGGAGGTTGGTGTAAGCTGTGACACCACTATACTCTATCGAGGTGAGACTATCTCTAAAAAAAAAAAAAAACTATCTCTAAAAAAAAAACTCTATCTCTAAAAAAAAAAAAACTCTTCTGGCTGGGCGCGGTGGCTCACACCTGTAATCCTAGCACTCTAAGAGGCCGAGGCAGATGGATTGCCTGAACTCAGGAGTTCGAGACCAGCCTGAGCAAGATCAAGACCCTGTCTCTAAAAATAGCCGGGCACTGTGGTGGGGGGCTATAGTCCTAGCTATTCGGAAGGCTGAGGCAAGAGGACTGCTTGAGCCCAGGAGACTAAGATTGCTGGAAGCTATGATGCCAGGGTACTCTAGCCAGGATACTCTAGCCAAGATGACAAAGTGAGACTCTGTATCAAAAAAAAAAAAAAAAAAAAAAAAAAAAAAGACAACACTGGCCCAGTGCCATAGCTCATTCCTGTAATCCAGACCAGCCTGAACCAGAGTGAGATCCGGTCGCTGAAAAAAAAAAAAAAAAAAAAAAAAAGGCGGGGCATTGTGGTGGGTGCCGGTAATCCCACCACCTCAGGAGGCTGAGGCACCAGAAACATTTGAGCCCAACAGTTTGAGGTTGCTGGGCGCAATGATGTCACCCCACACCACCAAGGGCAACAAAGCGAGACTGTCTCAAAAAAAAAAACAAAAAAACCAAACAACTACGTAACAAATAACAGCACAGTGATTTCCTGAAAAATATAATCATTAACTCTTTGTGGTAACTGTAACTATGCA